>UYWX01020368.1:2277-85903 GCA_900622495.1 Hydatigera taeniaeformis | reverse complement strand
TTTTTTCATTATCTTCGCTCAATAATAGCTGCCTATTCAGCCGGCATCCACTCAACGGACATGATCCAGGAAAAACATTCACTTGGGGACAATATTTAGGGATAAGATGGTTTAAATTTACTCGATGCATGCTCCCAGTGGCTTCCTTTGCACCGATAAAGTCCACTCATTGCACTGCCCAGCACAACGCTGTAATTTACTTAAAGCAGGTAAACATGTTTAAAGCATCGCAACAATGCGCCAGTCGGATTGCCCTGTCCAAATCCAACAATTAGAAGAGGTGCAAAGTGTGTTACACTTTTCTTCCTTTGGTTTAGGTACCATAGCGTGTTGAACTTATAAAGATGGGTGATAGGAGACATCGCCTGTAACTAGAAGTCATCTCTAATGGCTTCCTTTGGTATCAACTTGATATTTTGAGTGAATTGTAAGTGAGAAAGCGAAAAGCAAATTATGGGGCTAAAACAATAAACCTTTAGTAAAATATCGCAGCTGATCATTTTACAGGCCACAAATTCCATAACTTGGGTTATGGCCGTCTTTATCACCACTGACAGGAATGACTCCTTGAGCCTCTGCCTGTTAAGGTGTTTTGAGCTAGGGTACTCGCATTTTGTTTGGTTGCGAATTTTCCTCGAACAATTATCATTAATGTCTCTAGAAGAAACCTTGTAAAACAGAGCACACTGCAGAGTATCCAATGCTGAATGCTGACTTTGCGGCACTGACAACTGCATTGCTACTAACTTTTGGTAGTAAAATACTTTAGTAGGCCCACAAAATAGTGGAATGTGCATCAACCAGTAGGCCAACTGTTTTTTTAAAGAGCTATCCAAGTAACAGTGAGGTCTAGCTGTGTGATCTAAGAAGGACAAGGCTTATGTTTTACCAACCGACTGGATTCTCGATGAAGGTGTGCTTCAAGAGCTCAAAAACTCGGCACCGCCCTTCTCATCAACCTTCCCACCCAAAATTAAAGGCTTATTCCCTCGTTCTATACTTTTAAAATTCATTCTCACGAACTCTGCAAAAGCATTCAATATTGTTACTCAAGTATACAAAGTGGGTGTTACAATCCCGGTTCTCAGCCATTTGCGAGGTACTTATTTATGCTAGAAAGTGAATGTTAAGAACCCGCCATAGTAATGTTTGCATCAAAAATATTTATTTACAAGGGCTGAAACTCATCCTCAAAACTGTGTGCATTACCATACAGTCTAAATTAGATAAGCAAAGGATATGATTTACGGCCTGGTTCCATTAGTAGTCTAAAGGTTTGAATAGAACTTCAATTTGGGCTAAATGCCATCCACGATTAACGCATCGCAACCAGAGTGAGGATGAGGTTTTGGAACTGACGAACCCAACTGCTTAAAAATACTTTTTTAATCCTAGGTTCTGCCAGCCATCGACAGGGACTGATTTGATCGCATTTCTCCTAGTGGATCAGTAGAGCTGAGCCATAGGCTCGGTGACATAACAATTTATTTTACTTGCTTTAATTTAGATGTATCAATTTTGACAATTAAGCCAAATCAGAGAATCAGCAAAATAAACATACTTGCTATGCTAACACTATGGAAACGCGCGGCCTGAATGATACCATCTTATTAGTGCCGACTTAAGATGTGTTGTTACTGAAAGCGGGTGAAAAAAGGTGGACTTCTTCAGACTCGCTGGAAGATCGTTGTCCTTATCGTTTAAAGAACTTTTGCGCAACTGTGGAAGGAAGACAGAAGTATTTACTACGATTCCCAAATTATTTTTTATCCAACAAACCTTCAACCTTTTTTCATTGATAAATGAATATCAGAATGACTCACCTCCGCCATTAACGGTTTCCACCTACTTCTACATCACCGAAGAAAGAAAATGCTATTTTAGTTTGGTTTACTAGTGAGCCGCAACGCTTGATAAATTTGATAACCAGCCTTATCTTCCGAAATAACGGCAAATGCATCTCACTGATACGGTGTCTGAGCTGTCATGGATGAAGCCTTCAGTGTTTGCATTCAGTGCTTCCGGATCAGCCATTGTTTATTTGGATACTTGATGGGAGGAAAGTAAACAACTTCGTCACCTAGATTACTTTACAGCCCTTTTGATTATTAAACTTTGGTTAAACAAAGTAGCTTTGCATATGGCTATTGACAGCACGTGACCCTCCTCTCGTCCTCATCCTTGCCCCGCCTGCATCTCCGCTCGACTGTGAGCAGGTTAGCTTGACCACCACAAGGGAGATGCGATTTACCCAACGCAGTTGGCACACCAACGTTCGTATTATTGTTCCTTGGCTTTTCTTTGCGAAGGAAAATGAGTCTAAACCACACAGAGATGTTTTATCAAATATTCAGACAGTCAGAACTTGTTGGTCTTATTCAAACCAACTTATGAGTCGGTTGAAAGCTCTCAGTAATGTAAATCATATCGTCTCTAACATGAATTTGGGGCTTCAATTGTTTCGAATTGTTGCATTTTTCGGAAGTTGTCAGAAGTCACCCCGCTTACATTTATGTGTCAACTTGCTAAAGGTGCTGAGTTGCCTTCATTACGAATGCGACAAGGGAAACCCGCTGGTGAAATTCCAATAAGTCGTCGTTAATCATTTCAACGGAGGCTTCAGCAAACATTTGCACAAAAAATGGAGAAACTTTCATCACTTCATCGAGGGCAAGTCTATCTCTTAGTGCCTTTAAAATACCATTTTTTTGTAAGCTCGCTCTCACTTCAACAGTTCAAAGTACGAATACTAGTTCAGCGGTTCATTTTTCCCCAGTCAAACTGTAAACAGCAATTGTTTCTGTTTTTGCTTTAGCTGGACAACCAACTAGTTCGATAGTCCCTATTAATGTGTAGCATAGATTAGTTCCAACACTTCCCAAATCATCAGTCTCCAGAATTTAAATTTCACAAAACTGGTCAAACTCCTAATAAACCGCATATTACTTCATTGCATTGAGGTTGCAAAATCTTGTATAACATAATGCCAGAACAGGCTTCCAGAAAGCATTCACAATCGTCTTACTTTCATCCTAGCAAGTTGCCCTCACTTCTTCCTTCTAACCAAGCACTCGAGCGTCTCTAATCACCCCAGCAAAATGATCAGCCGTTTGGGCCTTTCATCAGTATCAGATGAGCTCCGCTGGGAACATCTTGATCACAAAATCAGTTGATCACTCTTCTTTCTTTACTTTTATCTTCCTTTCGCATTTTTATGTGAAGCAACAGAAGGAAACGGCAACGAAATACATACAAAAAAACCTATCCACCCATTTTTAAGCGCCGCTACAGCTCATTCTCAGGTAAGTGATAGAATTTGAGATCCAGTTACAGAGTAGGAATTCTACACTTTAATCCACATAAACTCTCCAATCCCCTAGAAACGCATCTTTTCAAGTAGCTATTATAGCATAAAATTTTAATTTCTTTCCCACATGAACCCCAAAACCCCTCTACTTGCACATTGTTTTCCACTTCTTGTTTGAATATATATCCAAGCAATGCAGGCGCACCTGCAAAACTATTCAAAGGCTGTTTGTGTTACCACAAAATTGAGCGGCAAAGGCTGCTTGAAGGTATCTTGTCCAACCTACCTGATTTGTGGTAACATGATGCCCTTTTTAATTTCAGAATAGTGCTGTGACTTTAGTTCATAAAATACGAATTCAAGGCAAACACTGTCGTCGTTAGTATGCACCAAAGAGAAATGCAAATAACACCCCACTGCGTCTACTCTTTTTTTTACAAAATTCAGTATCGAGATAAACAAAACGCAAACTACTAGAAAAACTCCATCCTCAGTGACCGGAGCAAAGCATTAAATGAATAAAATTCTGGCTCGCATATTGCACTGCGCATGCCCCTGTGACGATTTAAAGGTAATTTGTCGGTAATTACGAGCCCGATTCACTGTGAACGTTGAGACACGTCCTTACAGTGCATGCAGTACAATTAGCTAATGGAGGTTTGAAGGAGCAAACATGATGCCAGTGAGTTCGAAATGAACTTACCCTACTTTCCGTGTTTCCTGCCTTGTTTATCCGTTGCAATTACAACACCATGTTCAGTCTGCACTACGCGAGCATTTGCAGGACTACAGCAGGATTTTTTGACACCACATAAATGCGTGACTTCGATATTTTAACATACACTTTTCAATGCTGACATCTTCAGTCAACTCTAACTTCACTCTCCGAGTTTCCCCTTGCCAGACACCAATTAGGCATTTACTTTAGTCCGCAGAGAAGTGGACCTGTTCAGGCGTCATCATTTCTGTTGGGCAACATTTTAATGCCTTGATTAAATCCCAATGCTGGTATAGCGTAGGGTCCATTTAACGTTGACATCTCTCAACTGAATATTTTCTGTCCGCTGATACGTAGTTGCTAGGAGGGAAACAGTTAGGCCTTTACTAGGTTATTTTAGGATGGGATAAGAGAGAAATTTGCACGCGGTGAACTTGACTCTTTTACTGAGGGGAATCCAGACTATGCCTTCGACAGACAGAAGCCTAGCAACATAAAATCTACGTGGTATATATCATGTTTTAAACGCAACAAATATGTCTAAAAATACCAAATTGATGGCGCTTTTTTGGTCTTGGAACCATAAAATTCGATCTACAAGGTTTTTTTTGAATTTAATCGGTCTACATTGACTAACAGAATGACTTGTAAGCAGCCTGCATTGTTCCAATACTTTTAGTTTAGCGGCCAAATTCCAAGTGGTGTATAACCTACTACTATTATATTTTCTTGAAAACTTCTCTCTGTATGCACAAATAAGAAACTGAGATGCGAGACTTATCGGCTTAGCATAACGCCAGAGATCAGAATGTCTTCGTGAAGTGCCTCAGTCCTGAATCTCATCCAGTTACTTGTTAATCTTTTCGACCTGACACCCAAGTGCTCCCTCTGGTGAGATGGTGCAATATACAGCTCCTTCTTTTTGACAGGCGTTACAGGAGTCCTTTGTCTATAAGATACCTTGTTTGGCATAGTGGTGTAAAGTAGGAGAAGTGCCTAGTACAGGGAAACGAGGAGGAATGCCTGTTCTTGCTCTCCACGACGAGCACATGAAAGGCTCGAAAATCGGCGATGAGGGCGACCCCAGCAAATTAGCTGTTTCAACTTAATAGACAAAATTTCAAAAGGTCGTAAGCTGTTAGTAGAGCGCTAATAATTAGATTCAAAATACAAAAGCAGGTTATAGAAAACCTACTAAACATCATAAAGGAAAGCAAAGCTGATGGGATCCCTTTGGATGGAGTTCTTATATTATAATAGGACTAATGTGTTTGGATGTTTGAGTTAATTAGGGGATGGAGATTCTATGCTTTATTACTCAAATCAACAAGGTTTTCCGGGGCCACAAAAACACAGGACCACACGCATGAAGTAGAAGAAGGGAAAAAATTTTAAATCTGCTGCTAAATTAGCATTTCTTATACCAAGAAATAAACCGATGCACTTACCTGAAATCCGGGAAGCAAAACTGATCATCGGTGAAGAAAATAAAATAGTAATTTTTTTGGCTGTTGTGACGGCATCCTGCTTTTTAGATGCTTACGATTAGCACCAGGAGAAGGTGAAAACGGGACAAGCTGCTGCCAATGTTACGAGTGGAATGCCAATGCTAAGACATAAACCCGACAGGTGCTGCAATCTAAGGGAAATTATCGTCGTTAGACAAAGTTCTCTACCTCTACCCTTTGACTGGCAGACTTCCACGACTCGACTCTCTGTTCATATCTTTCGTTTTTTTTTGCTCTTGCCTTCTTGTTTTGGAGAATAGGAACACCTGATGAGAGAAAAAGCATTCAATGTAATGGAATTTAATGCGCGGTGAGGCTGAAAGTATCGTCAAACCTTTAGCCTTATTGAATCACTGGAAAAACTGTGGCCCGAAAGTTGGCGTTTGCTTGTCATTTCTAATCACATGATGATTCAACACAGCCATCTACCCATGTTCCTTAACCCCCTCGCTTCAAGGCATTAAATGCGTTCTTTGTCACGGCATGCTTATTATTAGCTTAATTTTGAGATCTAAAAACATAATTCAACATCATAGCACTCTAATTACTGCAGCTGAGGTGGTTATAGTTCACCGTAGACCCGGGATAAAAATGTTGGATCGAGTATGACGAAGTTTCTGCTAATTTGGTACCAAGTGCTTCTTTTAGTTAAGCAAGAGACGAAGCAGGCCTCACAGTTCTTGCCATTATTGGGTACCCTAGCTAATTCGCTTGACCTCTGTCGTCAATAGAATCCCCGAAAATGGGAGGGGAATGGAGTAAAAATTTGAGGCTTTTAAGGTGCAGCTATCACGCAGTATGATTCGAGAATGTTATAATTTCCCCAGAGACCTATCCCACGTAATTACTTCTAACTTTGTAAAAATGAGGCTTAATTGCAATTCATGGTGCACACCGGAGATTCCTGAGCCCCACTTTACCCTCATTCAAACCTCACAGAACTTTTGTAACTATGACATCGCGAGCAACAACGTATTAACGAGAATCAGGCAAGGTAACCATCGACGTCCGTTGTTTGAATTAAGAAATTTCACCATTCAAATAATCCTACGGGAAGAAATTTTGTCTTCCTGCTAAATTTAAGTTCAATCTTTTAATTAGGTCCCACCATAGGATTGGAAAATTTCAATCTAGCACTTAGCATTATTTCGATGTCTTTAAGTCGCTTCATGCGAAAAGTTTTGTGGAAAATTACTTTCACCTAATTATTACCGCCTAGAGACCATTCACTTCAGTACTTTAAATATGAGCCAAAGTAATCATCAAGCGCATTATGACTACTCCATTCGGTACGCCTGGACCAACGGTGTTAGTGCATCTGAAAACATGCATTATTGTAAGATTGTGAATTCATTATAAGTTGAGATGGTTGTCACTGTCTTAGTTTTTGTCAGCCGCATTATAGTTGCCCACTAATCGTCTTACGTACATACATCTTAGCCAAAGTAACTCCCTCGTAGCCAACTACATTTAAGTACTTCGTTGAATTCTTCAAGCAAACAATTTTATAGATGTCCCACTCCTGCCTGTGAATTGGATTTTATCGAGCCCGCTTAAGGATCGCGTGGTAACAATCTACAGTATTCTTTCCGGGCTTGCTGGCACTGTTTGAGATCACATAATATAATAATACACTATTATACATTGCACATTATTTACCCAACACCCAAATCGCTGGAGAGTCTGACAAGCCCATTGCTTCCGGTATAAACTTACAAACAATTCAATTTAAGGATAAGTGCGACAGAAATACGCACAAAACATCGATCTACCTCTGCTTTTAAAGCGTCAGAGTAGCACAGCCCTCATCTTGTTAACAAAATAACCCTTATTTGAACTTCAACGTTATGTGAACCACTTTGTGCGCATTACTTCCATAAAGTAGACCCCAGTAATTAACCGCCAAAGGCGCCAAGCGAGCAGACAACGGCAAGCTGTCGGAAAACGCAAGGCTGCATATTCACTAGCCATGCAATTTACCAATCCGGGATGGGTGGAGCTTTATTGGCTAGGCTGACGGCATCAGACTACCATTGGCTGCAAGGCAACGAATAAGAAAATGGAGAGAGACATCAGTCTACCAATTGGGACAGTGGACTCCATCGTCACAGGGGTCCAAGTGCTGACTGTTCAATGTGCGTGTGCAAGGTCGCCCACATAAGCTGTCTTGCCCCGTCATCTGCTTGATGCCAATCAAGACCTTCGAGAGGTTGGTGGCACCTAATCTCTCGATCCGCCAATCATTACGATACAATCATCTACTGCCCTCCCAGCTCTTAACTCGAACGTCTGATGTCCTCAGATTTAAGCACCTCAGCCACCTAATTTGTCATACCCTCCCTGCGGATTTACATTTGGAAATTTCCACCCATTGTACTCGTGTGCTGTGTGAACACTAACTTGTCATGGATGAAGAAGACAACAAACCAGTATCCATGGCTCCCAAGAAAAATCGGTAATGTTGTAATTCCCGATGCACCTCATATTATAACTTGTGAACGAAAAGAGACTATAGTGCAAGAGGCTTAGTACCAGCCTTATCACTTTATGGCGCGCAGAGCTAAGCTAACATGTTTTAACGTGTCGGACGTACACCGTCGTGATTCACCCGAATGACTAATACGCTTCCTTTGTCCACACTCGTTGTAACGATGTGTCATATCCACTACTTGTCTTCTCAGGTTTTCTGATTTCGTTAGACTCTGCGGCGTGCCACTGCTTTGCTCAACCAGCGTGACTATTCTTTTTCATGCTTGTCTAGTTAGAGCAGATTAAGAAATACTTGTTGCAATCATTAGCACTAATTAAATTACAGTCGTGCCTTATTGCTTAGATTCATTATGCTTACTGGATCAACAGTGCCTATTCTATCACAAGGAAGGCGCATTTTTTTCGGTACACCATTGTTAATGTTGGCATATCCTGGCAACTCGGCCCAACATCTCGTTGGGCATTAGAGACCACGCTTGCGCCCCTTCTCGTTTGGCAGTCCTTGGAAAATTTCGACGCAACGATCATTTGATCGATCCAAATCGTGGTCATATGATCAAATTCGGTGACACGAGAATCGTCCTTTAAAATTAATTATTGCCACTGAGGACCCATTCAATTTTCACCAGCCATATTGTAACATGCTATTTTAACGCAATTATGAGGCTACGGTCATTTCTCTCTTGTATCTTTTTGATGGGTTTCTCTGAGTTATTTTTGTATTTGCTCAGATGGTTACAGTTTTAATACCACGGGACATCGGAGGTACGATGAATTATGGTCTTATTGATATTCTAATAAAAGCTCGTTCCCAATTTAATCTCTGGGCCCGTCGTAGACTATCACGGAATTTCATCGGAATTTCGTCGTCCCCTTTTAAATCCATACGGCACTCACGAGTGACGGTTTTTTCGATTTCCGTCATCTCAAAATCGGGCGATTGTTAAAACGACCTGGTGTTTGGTTCACCTTAGGATGTAACTACTTAAATTGCTGATCATGCTTTTACCATCAGAAGAATGTGACTTTTATTTGTGATTCTCCCAATGCTCCTTCTTCCTTGATGTTAGTAATGTCAAAAAGCAAGTTTTTGTATTCTGCAAAGGTATGTAAAATTCTTTGCTACCATAGCGAAAGAATTGATCCTATAGGTATTAGACCTGCCGTAGCACACCGAAATTTATGTGCATTAAATTTTGTGATGAATGATGGGCGAATAAAGTAACGGTGATTCTTCGATACCGACGAGTTTTCATTCGTTATCAACTGCAAAACACATCGAAAAAGAGTGGAAACATGAGGTACTATCGAATGGCACGACTCGTTTTGACTTTTCACAACGATAGCTTATTCACTGTTTGAAGCTAATTGGAATGTCTAGATTTCATGCATTTCATACTTTTCAATGGTCTTGGAATATTCCTGTGCATAGTCTAAACTACCATCCACCCCATAAGTCATCCTGACTAGCGGCAGCGAATTGTGGGCATAGAATGGCAACAAGAGGTAATTTCTCGAAGTCACCTGCATCCCACGCTATGGTGCTTCTTTCAACTCTTCTTCAGTAGTCCATCAATCACATGGTAGGTAAACTTCCTCTGCAGATGTGACTAAAGATTGTCACCATTTGATCGGTACAAAAAAGCCACTCTACGGATCTCGTAGTGACACAAGATCATGAACCGTTTCAGAGCACCTGGTCGCTCACCCTAAGTGGGGGTACATTTATGCTTCACAATTTGAAAGGAAGTGTTTTTCATGTGGTTCTCAGCAAGAGCGTTAACACGAACGCTAAGCTATGATGCGGAGTGTTAATAAATCGTGTCGAATAGGATAGCTCTTTTAAGTGTTTTTCGCCGTTGAGGGAGTGTAGTTCAGCTAAGTGGGCCTAAAGTTTATTCTCGCTACTGTAAAGTATTTGAGGTTGTATGCAGGGGCATTTGGCCTCGTTACAGGTGACAATAAACTACTACCTAGATGGGAAGTTATAGTAACAGTTTCTCTATGCGCGTGGGAATTGCAACACTTATTAATGCCTCACATCGACCTTTTAGTGCTCCCATTACCATATATATATATGTATATGTATATATATCTTTGGTCGAATCCCGGTTGCTTCAAGATAACCAACCTCTGCGCTTGCAAGGCGCGAGGTGGCGTGTGGCCCCGGTCAGTTCTTAATGCGCTTCTAATGCACAAAGACTCGGATGCATGTTTAAACCAACTGTCCTCTTAGCTTTGTTTGGCATTGCTAGTGCTGGAGTAACACTTATTTCGTGAGAGGTCAGGTAAAATTTGCAAAGTAGCTGCGTTTATTTTTAATTCCTGAGAGTAGCCTTACTGTGGTGGGTTAATAAGAATAAGAGGCTACTTTAGACGTATTGCTCTGTCTTGTGTCTACATAAATGAGGATATTGCGGCCAAGGCTTAGGTTTTATCCACCAATGCTTCTTATATTTGATTTATGTCAAGGTATCCGCCACTATTTCGCTTCGTATTATTTCATACAAAGGTATTTTTCTGTTGAACTTTAGATTGCTTTAGGAATAAATGATGGCTATTAAAGGAAAATTGCAACATTTCCTTCTGGTGTTATCTCCAGATCCCTGTTTTAAGGAACCCTCTCCAGTTTATTTCCACCTGCTTCACTTCATGTTACTGACAATCTGGGTTCTGCGACTCGCCTTAGTGATGTGGGAATTAAGAGCATAGCAGTATAGGTTCTGCAGCCTTTTTTGGAAAACCATGCCTGTCGCACTCACCAACTTGGTATAGTTGTTTGCTTCCCGACTCTGAACTTCTGTTCTGTAGCTAACCGCCCACATTTTAAAGTTTATAAGTTCTCGTTTCTTGCAAGTGGTTTATTGAGTGACCCTCAAAATTCCAGGTGATGTTCCTTCAATGGTAATTTCAATATTGCTATGACAGCAGATATCTTTTAAAATGATTTTTTAAAACCAGTCTAGGATATATGTAAGGGTAGGGTCATCACAAGGTAGCAAGTCTGTACTTCAGTACACCACTTGTTTGCGTTTTATGTCAACAACGAAGGTTAACTTCTCGAACCATTGTAAACCAAGCAAATTTTCTGCGCACTAACGCTTACTTTGACGGGTTGTTGACCCATTAAGGCAAGATGTTGTCGCCCCTGGATAAAATCGATGATCCGATGCACACCAGCCAAAACAACGCGTTATCGATTCGCCGCCAATCTAGATCGGCCGTTCGAATATCATGGCTTCAGATGTGGGTGTTGGACTCACGTTGCCCTATTAAAAATGCCATCCTACCTCTGGGTCGTAGCTATATCCCTAATTCATGCACGTCACTTGCTCATCGTTTTTAAGTTTTTCTTTATTTTTTCCGCGTGAAAACCATTCGTTTCCATTACCTTAATTACACAAAAAATTGCCTCTGAACACGTACAAAAATGTTTTTTTTTTGCACGTTTGAATTACCCGCCTAGGGTCGTACCACTGTTTTGCTGTTTTCCGCTCAAATTTCTAGTAGCGGATATGCGTATGAGATTTCACAAAATGCTTTCATCGAGGTTTACAATCGAATTACGCATCGGACTGGTTTTAACACCACTTTTTCTGGATCTCTAGCCGCCTTACAAAAGCGACACTGACATTTTTTTCCCTGCGCGTATCTTTTGAACCTGTTGCATTTATGCCTTGTCTGCTGATTTGAGCGTCCGTCCCTCCAAACGAGTGATCTAGGAAAGCTATCGTTGTTCGCCTTGTACAGAAAGTCAGGTCCTAGAAGTGCTTTCATATAATGAGGCCTGAGGTGGGTTGAGAGGGTTCTCTAATCATAAAACTTCCCAATTCGTAAAAAGGCAACACACCTTTCATACCAGTTTCACAGCTGACATAAACACGTACTCCTGAAGCTCGATGGTCCACTGGTTAATGTAGTAAATTATGGAACGCCTATGAATTTATGATCTCAATGATTCGCTACAATGAGTAGCTTCCCTCCCCTACTAGAACTTTTAACCGATGCAGCACGATTTCTGTGAATTTAATAAGTTTGCACTGAGTTCGATTTTTAATTTACAAATGAGTGATATAATTCGTCAATCGTAATATGATATTCGACTCCGTCTAAAGGCACCACTTACAAAATCACCGGAGATCTGAGTGAGTTTCCTTGCTTTGTCAAGCTGTCGTGAGTTCCGAAACTTCTAAGCATCAATGTTCATGCTTAATTCTTTGCTCTACCTATTTTCATCCGGTGCGTACATCAATTGTAAACTGATGCCTTACAGATATCGGAGAATATATGGGAATGACAAAGAATTAAGAGGTTGTCAGACTGAAGCCTCTTGAAACCTTGCCAATCCTACTTGATCCATCCAAAATTGTGTTTCATTAAGCCCTTATATGATTCAAGAATTTGGGCTTTTATACTGAATGGGAACCCATTCGATCAGACACGACTATTTGCCTTCACGCTTATCATCGTTTCCCGGAAAATAGATTGTCAGTACAATTATCCACCAATCGTTTCCACTCCGTAGTCAAGAGCGCATACAGCTTAAACTCACCTTTACACTCATCGAATTCACCTCTATCTCCTTCAGATTATCTATACACACCATTTTGAGAGGCGGATTTGCTAATTACCGCCAAAATCTAATCCTCTGGAGGGAGGGATTTGAGACGCAATAAGTAAATACACTTATGCACGTCTTCCAGTCATCATTATTGGCAATTTGAAAGCACTCTTCCAACATAACCATAACCTTATTTGGCAAAGTACTTTTCCTTTGCAAACTACTTTTGGGTTTGACGGAAAGTTTTGAGTGGGTACTCGGGAGGTCTCCACTTTGAACATGTGCTAACCTCAGCTCTTCCTCTTTTCAGAGATGAGTACGAGCGAAAGATCAGAAGCCCTCGGTACGCTTAGTGTGTGTCTTTTCTACATTGCACCTGTGTTTGCGCCACACTTCCTCCGATAAGGCTTTGGAATTAGTATATAGTCTGATGGTGGTTCACAGATTTCACTCTACTATTTTCCGTTGATTCTTCTCTTCACTTGTGTGGTTTTAATGCTTAATTGGGTGATAAATGTTTCAATTAGATTTTTTAGACGTTCTAATTGTTTTGAGTTTACATTTTACTAGAAATGTGTAACTTTGTAGTGTCACTCAGAGAGGTGGGTTTTGCATTTGGATAAAGGTTAGCGGTGAAATACAGTGACTCGTGATGTGTAAGTGTGACTACTACTAATGTGTGGACAATTGTTTCAGGACTGTACACATAACCTTTAGGGCTGGAGTAACAGTTGGAGGCGGCAGGTTGCTGCATTCCAATGCCAAATGTCAACGATTTTATGCACTGTTTAACCCTTTTACTACGGGAAAGAAAACTACCGTTGGCAAGACGAAACGCGTCGGCGACCTTGTTTGCTTTGTCCAGAAAATCACGTTCATTAATCTGCAAGGTCATGACTAACTTCGCCTGTTGTCTTTGCCGAAACAATAATACCACTTTTCTACTAGAAATAATTTTATGGTTGTCCACCAACTTGGCGTGGTATCTCCAATGTACGGAGCCAAGTTTCTAAAATACTTTTTTGCATTGAACATGCTTGAATGATCTCTTCATTCCTTCCGAATGAACGTTTTCTGCACGGTAACGAAATCTTCGCAGAAGTTATCAATCTCTGATGTCAATTTCACTGATACGATCACCATTAGTTAGCCATTTGTTTGTTGACAAAGAGATCTTTTACTCTACCGATTCTCTCTTCTACATTGGTAGGCTTTGCAACGTCACCTGGAGGTGCCATCTGGACGTCTTCGTTAGAGTTTGCAATGGCTACTGTCTGAGAGTACCTCCGAGGTTCTTTAGCTAGTTGATCTGTGACTCCTCCAACTTAGTGCAAAGTCTAAGAAACACTTCTGCCCTCAAAAAGTATTTAAGAAGGTACAAAGGTCGAGAGTTTTGTGGAAGGCACATTCAATTAGACCGAAATCCCGTACGCACTTGGTTCACTTAATTTCAGTTGGGATTTGTGAATGGGTTTTCATTGTGGAATGACTTCACTATTGTAGTAGAAAATGTTACGATTGATCAAAGTTAGGTGCTTCCATATGATGTCTCTTCCTACTGTCTTATTCGGGATGCGAGGAGCATCATTTTGCTCTGATATTTCTATCGAAAAATTTCAAAAGCACTTGTGTCAGTTAAAGGATTGCTATATCGCAGGTTCTATGACATTCCAAAAGAACGGCTCTGGACTGCTTTTGTCGTCTACTTGATACATGAGCACTTCACAAATAAGTTGTCACCGGTTTCCATCCCGTAAGGGCTTTATCCGAGCGCTTGGTGTAATTGTTTTGTATGATTTTCCATAATTTACTTTGGTTTACCTCGTAGAGTACGCAAGAGTAACAATCGTTTGACGGAGGTCTAGAACTAACAATTGCCTTCTCCAGATTTCTGAATGGTAATGTTTTTTTCCACGAGTTTTGCAGTCAATTGAGCAGACTCGTGCAACAAACCATTCGCAACTAGGCAAGGAGCAGAGAGTTATTCACTTTTGTCAACTCTGTTGTCAGCTATCTGGTCGAAAAATGCTGGGGTTTGTCATTTTTTCTCCTAATGCATTATTAAACTTGAATTTGGATCTTCTAATGTTTCAATCGATCGTAAATTGAAGGGAACAAATTTCAGGTTTCTGGTTGGAATAATGGTGACTGAAAGTATTTATTTCAACCTGAAATATCTAAAGCAATTATGCATTGGAGTTCTGTAAGGGCATTTTTTAATGAAAAAGCTAGCTTGTTTAGGATTGTGCTTCCTCCAGTGAGTCGAGATTTACTCACTGAACTTCCTCAGTGTGAGACAATAGGCCACTATTAGTAACCTTCAATGTGTCGCAATTACGCGCAATAAAACACTTTACGTGATTCTTTAGTACTTCTAATCTTTTGAGTCGTAATAAGTCAAAGCAATATGGTCGAGGATACATTATTCAAGTGGAGATTAGCCTAGGGCTATGGCCGTGGCCATCCATCTGTGCAGTCGAATGAAATCATAGATCGCGGAGGCTGAAGCCGTTGGTTGGATAAGCAACTACCAAACCACTCCAAGTACTTGACAATACGTTGTTCATCCCTTTGTTGCTTCTCTTCAGTGGTACTACTCGCTCTGGTTTCAATGGTATCGAAGCCGCACCTTTTCAAAAGACCATTTTCGGCTAAAAAGTTGAAGTTCTGCGATAACCTTTTGCGTTTTAAGTTGCAGTCTATTCCAACTTGGTCGGACGTTCTGAATTTGAAACTGAAGATTAACTTACAAATAAGCAAAAGCCTTGGTAATTGCCGTCACTAGGACATAGCTAACTGGCCATTTTATCCAGAGAATAGACCAGATTTGGATTGAATGTGGTGTTTGGCTTACCTGGCGGTCATGATTTTTCGGATTGGAAATTTGCAAAAGGCATTTGGAGGAGAGCATCTCAGCGCCTTATGTTGCAAAGGTGATAATTTCAATTTATAACTTTTAAGTGTTAAAATAAAGTGGTGCTATCGCCGTGTTCATGGTGCATTCCAAAACACGAAGTTGCACATTTGTGGCTTGGCGTCGTGAAATCATCGTTCCTTTTTTTTATATTTTTGCCACTAGGACAAATGACCGGAAGTCGTTTTGCGTTCTATACCTCTCGCTCATGGCCTCGGCCAGCATTGCAGTTGCTGTGCAGGCGATGGATGAAAAGAAGGTATGCACCTTTCTGATTCACAGAGTAGGATGTTTAATTTTTGAGCTTTTTGTTCAACTTTCTAACCATCAAAAACTACATTTCTAGGGTCCCCATGTTTGGGACACTGGGTTGACCTAGATCCATGTCCTATTACCATATCAGGATCCTAGCAACGGACGCAGAACTTTCAAATTTTCCAAGTTCTACTCATGTATTTGGTTGGAAAGAAAGGGCTAGAATTATTGGTCAACTGTCAGTGGGCAAGGTGGCTTTTGTTTGACTGCCTACCCTGGTAATCATGTTCGATGCTTGAGGTGTATGTATGATTGAAGTGACATTAAGCAGTGCTTTGTCCTCAAATTCTCTTGTGACACTCGTTATGGGTGAGCATCTTTGTCTAGTGGCAACATACATGCACTGTTTTTGTATGCTTTAGTAGAGCAGAGGTCTCTTTCCTATGGCAAAACAATGCTGTATTCAGTCCCGACACGGTTCCTGTGCCTTCTAACCAAGTAGTAGGTAGTTCCAAGCAAAATATTTTTAGCAACATCAACGCCACTCATCCTCTCATGGGAGTACTCCAACCGAAAGACTATGAATGGTATTGTTGAAGCTCCTCAGCTAACTATTAGCTGTGTGATTATCCACAAATTTCGTTTTGCATTACCGGGCCCATTCTGTTGATTTTTTTCCATATCATTGTCCTCTTTTTTATTTTCTCCCTGTCATCTTGTATTATTAAGCATGTAAACTAACGGTAACAATGGCAGGCGTCGAGGTTGAGAGGTGTAGGGAAGTATTTTGCTTTTTTACTTTGTTGATAACAAAACTGCTAGCATTGTCATACTATGCTAAGTTCTGCTGGCATTGGGTATTAGTAAATTGATGGATTAGTGGAGTTTCGTAACAGACGTACATGGCTCATGTACAGAGAAAATCATGCTTCACGCAGGCTGGAGCATTAGAAACGAAATTAATTAAAATATGTATTTATCTGAACTTGCGTAACACTGTACTCCCTTCTGTCCTATAAAAGGTGCCTGCTTAGCCATTGCGAAAATGATCTGAATGTGGAGGGCAGAGTTAAAGCAATCTATGGCGCACGCCGGTGGCTTGGTAAAGGAAAAGTGTCGCTGATAAAGCCCGTCTAGCTGCGGCCCGAGATGGCAGGGACGTTTTACGCACCCCTTCTTAAGCAGAGTCTGTAAATGTCCATCTTGACGGTGACTTCCACTACACTCACTTCTATGCATAGTTAAAGTACTTGCGTAGCAGACCCTTACTATTCGGGCTTCTCAACTTCAATATCATTCTGCCAAAATGTTTTGCGCTTCAACTTCAATTGCCACTTGTCCGGTTTGCTTAAATCAATCCATCGCTCTAACCTTACTTCTCTAACCGATTTCGATCATCATTTATCAAAAGGATTGTGACAGCTGGAATATTAGCGATTTTGAGCTCACAAGGGAGGCTTCGGTTTTGTTCTTCCAACTTCAAATCAACATTGCTTACTGAATAATTGCGTGGACTCAAATAGGCAGCTTGTCAAATGTTAATGACACCTACTAATTTTGTCATACAAGTTAAGTTTCGAAATATTGTTAAGAGGTCGGGTTCTAACCTGCTTTAAAGGGTCTAGCAGCTGAAAGCTTCTCGGTTTTGACATTAGATTTTAGTCATCCAGTGATTTAACCTGATTTCCAAGATGGTCAGCATGTAAATTGGGTGCACAGTTGTCCTTGACTTCCCGCTGCATTCCTGTGAAGCTGACTTCGAGATAGTGGAACTGCTTGTTCCGTCCATTTACGTTAGGATTTTACGATTTTCCCCTCTAATTTTGATGTTCACATACGATACACCAAAACCCCCTGCCAGAATGCCAGACACTTTAAGTACACGCAATGACGTCAAGTGCAGTTAGTTGGAAACATTTATAGTTTTCCGTGCACTACTAGTTCTGATTCAATTCCCGAAAAGCTACCAAATTTGGGATAAAATCGTTAATCCCACAGCTCTCTATGTTCTGCCTGTACTCGTGTCAAACAAAATAAGTTGATTGTAACTGGCTTATTTCATCTCAATTTCGAGCTTCATTTTTACTCCCAGGTTTGAGGCGGTGCTAGTAATCGACCGACCAATACAAGGTTGGCCGATTTTCTACTCACTTGGCTAGCACCTTAACGGCTACCCATGCCGAAATAGCCATCGTCCTTGTGTTTTTTTTTCTGTCCATGTCGGCCTTAAATCGTTATTTTCTCGAAGTTCTATTCGTCTCTTTCTTAAAGCATGACTATCTTCACCTTTAACCAAATCCAGTTGCTACAGCCCAATCATGTTGTCTCACTTTCTGAATTATAACCTTATTACCATGTCTTTAAGTTAACAGTGCTAATTTCCTTTGAGGATGTCTTTAAGCCGCAGGAATTTCGCAAGTCTCTAAAAGATGTTTTGCATTGTTTAATTTTGTTTAACCATTTTAGAATATGGTAGCATTCAAACCAGATGTGTCGGCATTGTACAGCATTGGGTACTTGCGAGTGCTCGAACTTTAACCACGAAGGCGTTGAGTTGTAAATATTTGCTTAGTACTTATTGCGTTGAAACGAATACATACTTGACCTTTAACTTACCTTCTGCGAGCGTCACTTGTACCGGCGGTTATCCTTTCGTAAATATCGAAACCCGCTCATCTTGGCTAGCTGGAATTTTAGTATTCAAAAGTATACTGAATGCATTTAGACAGTCTAGTTTGCTGCAAAAAAAGAGCAAATTTGTCATTGTTTGGTGAACTTCCATCGTGATTCATTGCTATAATTACAATTTATATTTCTATGCTAAGAGTTACTAGCCTTGGTTATTTTACCGTTCATACATTCTACTCTTTTCATTACTAACTGATAGTTTGAGTTTGTGACAAAATCCTTTTTAATCGTAACAGCAGCGTTTAGTAGCTCGAATTGTATTCTATTATCATTGTCACAATGCTTCGAGATATGACTTAAAGAAGAGATTAATCTTAAGGTAGGATTCAGAGTTTCTTTTGTTAAACGTTTTGAAATGAGGTGTAACGCCTGTACTCATCTGCGATTCCATTATGGTCACTCGATTTTAGTGATTCTAGTGGTTATGTTTCCAAAGTAATTGAAGAAGCCCTAAAAACTATCCTCGATCCACAGGCAGGCATTAAGGACATTAGTTGTACATCTAAGACACGATACCTCCCTGTGCGATAGACTGCTGGTCGGAGGCATTAAATTCAGCTTCACGTACCCATAGTCCGCAATAACTGAAAAATAATGTCAGCTAGGAGTGGAAGCAGGACCTTCGTTTATTTCTTGTTCGGCTAGGCGATCGCACTGGATAATGGATAGAAAATTAATTCACCATTTTAGCATGGAGTGCAACCTGTGTTTTGAGCAGCTGCCAAACATTAGTGGCAATGAATACGTTCGGATGGGATGTGGTTTTAATAGTGTGGTTTTACATGAACAGGATAGCCTCACTGCGGTGGTGCACGACATGCTTTTGGGAGCATTGTACGCAACCAGCGCCTGCGTTATGTTCGGCGCCACAATCTACTTTGCAGCAAAGCGCAGTGAGACCTTCGAGGCTGCTCAGCGTATCACCGGACCTGTCTCCTTCATAGTCAAGTACTCGCGTTGCGGTGAACCCGTTAATCTCTATCTTCGTCTGGGTCTCGCACGTACGTCTACTCCCATCCACCTAAGGATGCCCATATGCATGTGAGATGTTGGACACGACTTACGGAAGTTTTGGTCTGAAGAAAACTATCCCCTCGTCTGGCAACTTCTGTCAGGCCATCATTGCTTTCCAGATTGCTATCGGCCGGCGGCATAGACGAGTATTCGCTGTTGAGCTTTATAAGGTGGCTTAATTGGTCACACCTTCACAGGAATTAGGGATGGATTGCAAAGTATCTTTGTGGGAATATGATGAGAAAAAGAAAGGTTGAACTGAGTTAGATAAGTATTTTCAGAATGGAGGTGAGTAGGAGGCAGGAAAAGGACAAGTTTTGTGTTTTCTATTGTTAACAAGAGTAGGCAATCATAATCTTGAATTACCTCCGCATAGGTACTACTTTAAATATCCGGTATTTTATTTAATAGCAGCCCCCTCTGCTTTTCTTGTCACCACAAGTGCTAAAGGGTAACAGTACTAATTCTATATTCCAAATAAATGAAGAAATGCGCAGTCAGCTTCAACGCTAATAGACTTAGCGAAAAGCTGCAGGGCTTTTGCAGTGGCGGCTTGACCCCGTTTGTTTACCCTCCCTTTAGCTACCAACCCGATAGAACAAGCCACTACGATCCATTCACTTATTATAAATATACTTGTTTATTGTTCCTCAAGCAAACATGCACCACTTCAACCCGATTATTTAGGTGGACGTTTTCTGCTTTTTTCGTGATATTTGCTGCAGTTAAGCATTCCTGACGGGAGTCAGATGGACACCTTCTCAAAGATTTAGCTCCTATAAATGCTGTATTTCGGTGTACTTTTTGGCTTTTTCCAGACCTATAACATCAGCTAAAATGTTCCTTGGTGTTATCTATTTTTGTTAACAATGTGGAGTGCATAAATATCGCAAAATTAATGGGACTTCCACAAATCGCTGAGTTTCCATCAATCATCTGCGTGCGACTTGGGTACTAAACGGGCATGCGACCTCAAACCTATGTTCAACAAAGAAAAAGAAAATAAAGCGTTCTGTTGGTGATTCTACCTCTAAGTTATCAGAAATCGGTTTTGCGAAGCACCAAAATTTGAATGTAACAGTCAGCTAAATAAAAAGAACTAATCAGTGGTTATCATTGTTGCTATCTTTGTTTCTAGCACCAGCACCGTTGTTCAAAAGAAGTCATTCCAAATGCCTATTCCATGCCTTGTTTTGAGGTTTATTAGTTTGTCCTTTAAATCGCTTACTGCATCACCACAGCATCAGCGTTGACATAAATGCACTTAATTATCATCGTTTAGTGGATTTCTGCAAAGAAAGTTCGTTCGGCCTCAAGATTCTAGTCGTGTGACAAATTTGGCCTGCAAACTCTCTTTGTTTTTTACGTCCTTTAGGTAAAGTTCACTCTAAATTGGTAGATGCTGTTGCAATTTGTGTTCCGATAGCCGCGAATCGACGCTCTACCGGAGAAATATTTGGCGAGGAAGGCAGTTAAATCCCGACAAATAACATTGGTCATTGAGACTAAGTATTATCATCTACGGTCATAATTTGCTCAAAATAGGGTGACTAAGGGGTCGTTGAAAACTCAGCCTTTCTTATGGTTATCCGTCGTTCAACGGGATAAGGCGATGGAATGGAATGCTCGCGTCCGTTCAAATGTGCATGTAGTAATGATAAGTTCAAAGACATGTTTCTCTTCCACATTGCCATGTTCATGGGCAAAAGTTGACGGCCTGTGGAAACTCTCAGTATCTTGAACACTTGTTAACTAAAAATCCAAAGGGAAAATTCTGCTAAACCGTGTAAAAAGTAATATCCCTTTCTCTGAAACTATGCCTAATTAATTTACTGGCATCACAAATTTTGTCTCTTGTTGAGAGAAATTTGTTAACTGCCGTAAACTGCCTTTCCCTTCGTCTGTAAATAGGCCTGACCAATGACCACTATACTCCTTATTGTTAAAATTGCGTTTTATCTTAAAAGAGTATTTTTTTCTAAATTATGCAGTACCATCAACCTTTAAAGATCTTTTGCAATGGGAGTTGTTAGCGAAGAAGAGCCGCTTTCATCGGGCCTTAATTTTAAAAGCAATTTTTACCATGAACTCCTCTCCGAAATTCACGTTAATGGCAATATGTTTTTGAGTTTGAGAGTTTGGTGCCAATCTGAAATGCAGAATATTCTAGAGGTATAAACCTTTGCGATCAGTAGTTTTGGTTCGCAGAGTCTAAAGCTGCCACATTCCCGAGGCCTCATAACCTGTGAATAGTAGACGGACACAGCTACCAAATTCAACCACCCCCTAGTTTGTATAAGCAGGTTAATTTGGGTTTGATGGGCAAAATCGTGTTTTATTCTTCGTTATGCCTAGCGACTCTTTTTCTTGCAAATTCCTTTGGCTTGACTTACAATAGGTTGAAGATGTTATAGACTTATTGGCTCACTTTAGTAACTTGAGCTGGGATTGTTACTGCATATGAAACTATTTTCGCGCATGTTAAGGGAATTTCTAAAATATGTATTTTTGATATTTCCCCCCCTTACACTCACCTTAGTCAACGTGGAAGCATCTCCACATGTCCCCGAATTTCCTGACTATCAATTTAAGCATAGCGGCATGGTAGTACGCCTACTTCCGTCTTCTGTAGGTCCATTCTGTTCCACCTCCTTGGTCGTGTACTTTTTTCATAATTCTATTGTTCACCTAATGGCATTTTGAATACACAAATTAGCTGGTTTTTTTTAGAGATCTAATAGCGCATTTCATCAAGGGCCCACCTAAGTGATAATTTGGTCCTTGTTACTATTGCTTTCATTTTAGGCTTCCTTTAACAAGGGATATCGACCTCAAAAGTTTGATCTTATTTACTGAAATAACCCAAACGCATTCTTATTCTATCATATGCATGCAATTATCTTTATGACTGGAGAGTGTTTAAATGTTAAAAGTGCCTATAACCTCTTGCTTCTCTATCCATCCACTGCAGTCTTTGCAGCGATGAGCATCGGACAAAGTGCAATTCGTCTGCACGAGATGCAAATGGAACCGCCCATGCATTGGCCCGAGGTCTTCAAATCCACCTTCGAAATTAGTTTCTTCACAGCTCAGACTCTGTTCATCCTCATCTATCACCGGGTAGGTCTTTTTTCTCCTTTTGTGCCTGTGTCTAAAGGTGAATTGGTAACTAACTACAGTAATTGCGGTAGCTCGAAATGATGACAATGCCAGTTTAGTGTACTCCTCATCCTGCGCCTACACCCCGACAACACAGGTCCCTTGCAGAGGTTGAATGATCGAAGTCTCAATCTTGACTTTTTTCCAATCAAATCGTCTGAGTTTTATTGGCCTTTTTACATTGGAGTGCATTTGCAATTACGGTGACGGAAACGCTTGTGGGCTTAGCTTTGGTTCGCGTTTAACTGTTGGCTGCTCTTATCAAATTACCTTTTTGATTACCTCGTTGTCCATTTTTACCTTCACCACAGAGAAATCTCATTCGACTATGACTTCAACTCTGCATCTTATTCTCATCACCTAAGATGCCGAATTAAAGGTTTCCGCAATCCAATGGATCATTATTTGCCAAGTGAAATCTTTCTACTGCAAACACAACTGATTACATTGACTACATTCCCATGCTAACTTTGCTTCTTTTATTGTTACAATTCCTAGTGCTAACAGGTTGTTTAACCCCTGATTTTCTTTTTGCGTGGATTTATTCGGTGCAGATGAGTAGAAAAGTACCAGTTTGCGTCTGGCATTAATAATTTATTAGTTCACACCCAGTACTCATTTTTTTCCTTTCGCAGTTACGTTACAAGTGTGTCTACTTCAGGTTCCAAAATTAACCCTCATCACGTTTGAGGAGCTGGATTTAAGGTTTTAGCCATAGAATGGTGATAAGTTAGACGGTTGCGCATTGCCAAACTGAGCATGTGTTAAAAGCATTTCCTAAGATATTCATTCCCCAAGATTGCCTTTGATTGGAACGATGCCAACGAATAATCTAAAGCCAATGGTTGGTTCTGTTTTCTTTTAAACAGTCATATTTGCTCATTCTCTCCAATAAATGCCTACTTAATGGAACATTAGACTGAGCAAATGAACAGGTTGAAGCCTGTCATCAATAAACTGGTTCCCAAAGTAAACATTGGTTTCTTCAGATTTGCAGATGATGTATTTTTTCGTGACTGTTTCTAATAGCACACATCACTATCGCATTCTGACTGCTATTTGCATTGTCGAAAAGCAGCCATAAGAAGTCCATAAATGTTCGCAACTGCTAAACTGACCGGCGTTGACCTCCCTTTCGCGCGGCTTGAGGGTGTGGTATTTCCTACCTTGCCGAGAATTCCTGATAAGCCCGGCTGACTTCGTCGCTACCCTGACTGTATGTGCTGCCCAAAGTCAAGTCGTGTACATATTTGCGCTGAGTTTATTACTGATGGAGGCTTGCTGACGCTCTAATGCTGATCTTTTTACAGTTTCCCACTACTGTGTGACCGATGTGCAATAAATGCGTCTACTTTCATTGGATGCTACTTATTGACATAATGTGACCTCCCTTCGTCCCAGGTTCATCACATTGAATTTTATGTTCAGATTATTTCCAACTGAACACAAACCCTGGAACTTCAAAACTCTTGGTTCGCGTCCTCTTAAATGATGCATTAAGTCCTTTTTTGCGTGAATTGTCTAAGTAGCTTCAACCGTAAACAATCCTTAGGTAGGATTAGTTAGCGATAAGTCTCATATTTGCAAATAAACAATCATTTGAGGCTGGTTAAATGTACCATATTAGTGAAATTCCTCAAAGGTCTACGTATCTCTAAGCTTGATACAAATATCAAAACAAAGTAAGGCTTTTCTGTATCGCAACTCAAGCTCAGAACTAACCTGAAATTTGAATTGCCTGATTGTCAGCTAATGAAGTAGAGCAATTTATTTGGTTGGTCTGCCACGCTTGGAATCATGAGCAAGTACGTATTTTACGATTTTGGAAAAGGGTGGCCTGAGTCAGTATTTTTTATGTTGTCCACTCTGGCGCTGGATTTCGAGCAATTTGACTTTTATTCCATGTTTTGCCATATGCTTATGTTGGGAACTTAATGTTGCGTAACATATCCGAAAACTTTCTTTTGGTTAGTAATTTTACGCTTGGCTCAATTAACTTAGGTCGCTCAAATTCTCCTTTGTAATTAGCTACACCCACTTTATATTGTCTTTGCATCCTTCAAATGAAGTACGTGGCTTTCAGTGTTTTTTTCCAGGTTAAGGGCTGTTTAGGAAGTTAATTTACAAAACAGATATTAATCAGAGACGAGATGGAAAAGATTACTGCGATATGTCTTTTATTAAGTGGGAACAAGATGCGCCCAGTTCCTCCTCCTGAGTTACGAGTTAAATTGAAAACAAATTCCACTGCGATAATAACATCGTCGTGTCGGCATTTAGTAAACTACCTACGCACTAAGAGCATAACGCAGTTTACACGCACTCAAAGGGCTGGATGCATTCCGACAATCGTTGGAGAGAGCTAACAGTGCTGAAGACTGAGCTTTCACTAAAACCCATGACTATGGAAAGATTCTAAGTTGCCAGGGAACTTAAAAGTAGAACGATGTGCATCTGTATGGCGGATGATTTACATGATACATATGGCATACTGTTTTAGTGCAAAAGCTCAAAATTTGCATCGTTGAGGAGCTTTTTACCGATTATCTTCTTTTCTTTCTCTGTATCAGGTTCGGTTTTTGAGTTTACATTTCAAGTGTCAATAGAATTATCTAGATAGCGATTCACTCTCGTTTATTTATGGTTCTCTCGAGGAACTTTGTTTCCTTAAGCACTGGAACCAATGACATTTCATAGTGTTTTTTTCCACCCTGGATTAACTCTTTGAAATAGGACAATCGCCGACTTGCTCTCGATTATGATAGTCGGTGTGTAAACTCGAGTTTGCTGGTCATTTGAAAGTAAATTAAGGGTGCCATTTTTCAAACTACAGGTGGAGGTCAGACTTTAGAATTCAAGTTCGGATGCCATATTTTGGTTAAACTTTAACCTATCACCAAACATATCTTTAGAAGTGGCAGCACTGTTTGCCTATTTCGCAAGTAGACGTGGATATGCGTTTTCTAGTCTGAAGTAAAATTAAGCGAGGTCTTTGGTTTGACAGATAGTAATACTGCACAACAACGAGATATTTGGAGCGTGTTTCATTCACGTATTGAGCACGAACCTCTGCATGTGGGCTGACGTTATGGTGGACAAGGTGAGCACAACGCTGCACCTTGACCACAAGCAGGGTCACTCATCGGGCTCTTCGGTCTCGTTCTATCTTCTGCCTGCGGTCTCCGAGTATTGTCTTCTCTCCGTCGCTCTCATCTACGAAATTACTGTGCGCATTGGGCAGCCCAGCTACATAGAACTAGAGGAGGATGAAGATGAAGATGTTGAGAGGGAGGATGAGGAGGAGGAGGAGGAGGAAGAAGAGGTGACTAACCGAATGCATAACCGAGGGCAAGGTAGTTCGAAAGACGAAAGGGAGGGTGAACAGGAGGCAAGTGTGGCAAACAGTAAGTCCGGAAGCATCTCCGATCTCGAGCTATCCTCCCAGGGCGTCAAAGATCAGAAGCGCATCTGTGGCCGCTCGTTTTCACGTAAAATCGCCAGGACTGTCAAGAAGGTAGGTTTTTGGGCACATTGCTACAAAGCTATGGTTTCTTAAAACAAACATTGTTTCGTCATTTGCTTGGTTAGTCGTAATTTTGGATTTTGAACACTATTTGTCCCATTTTGAAATGAAAGTGTCAAATGAAAGAGGGTTTCGGTGCATGCTATTTGGACCCATATGGTTTAAAAACTGCATCTTTCCCGGAGGTATTTGAGCCCAAAATGATAAATTGTTTGCAGTTCATGCATATCTTCCCTCTGAATCATTTTTTGCTTCCGCTTCCACCTCACTAATTCGACATCACAATTTTTACAAAATCGTACAATCTGAAGGGAATTTCACTTAATTAGACATGAGTGTTCCTATTTTTGACCTAGAAGGCTGATTGGTCTAGGATTATGGTTACTGTGATTTGCAAGGTGGGCGAGTTTGGATATGGTTTCATTCAAATTCATAGTCTGTTCCGGTGAAAACGTTGTCGAAAGTGTTTGCTGAAACACACAGTTGGATCCTTCCTTCGTACTGTTCTTTTTCGTACAACTTTATGTCCAGCATCGTTTTTCGTTAACTTTTTTTTGTTTCTCTTTGGAGCATAATTTAAAGTTGATTTGGTAAAAGCCAACCTGGAACCTGCGTTGGGGTTTGCCAATACGCTAGTGACCATAAAATTGAGTTACAATGCATTTTTTTCTCGAACGTTTTGGCAACAAAAAATTTTTTGCTGAATCATTTGGTACTTTAATTGCGTTATATAAATTAAAGTATATGCTGGCAAATTAAAAAAAAGTAAGCTGTCAATCCTAGCCGGAATCTTTGAAGAAAAACTATGGGAGTGTACTTTCTATAAGTGCTATTACGATGAAGTGTAGAGATAGATTTGGACTTGATGACATTGAAACCGAAATTGATCCCACCTATGTAGTTTTAAGCTAAATGAAGTTGAACTTTACGGCTTATTATTTGTTCCATTATCTCAATCACCTTTGGTCCCGTAGGTGTAAGAAAGGCTAACCTATCTATCGGGAATTTACCTACTATCAAGTCATGATTGTCACCTGTTCAAAATTGAATATCTAAAAGAATGAATGTAATGCTTTTCTACCACAAAATTAAAAAGTTGATTGCAAAACATTTTTCATTTACCTATTAATTGCTCCTTACTTGACTCTTGCATTTTTGCGTTCGTGAAGGTGAAGGCAGGAATTGCAAACTGTGGTACGAATATCAAGTCAGGCTATTGGGCACCGTTGCTCATCGTTTTGACCATCTCTGCACTGACAGTGGTCACAGGTGTGGCACCCAAGACCTCTCATATCACACCCTGGAAGTGTGCTGTTCTCTTCGCCGAGGAGATGTTCCTCAACTGCATGGGCATATTCGTCACCTTTGCGTCCTTCTTTAAGATTCGTCATCTCAAGTTCACCATTGCCTCACGTCAGAGTGTTATTGACGAGTTCGTCCTCTACATTGCTTTCTTCTTCTCTGCCAATTACCTCGTTGCCACTGTCGCCCTCGCCAGCTATTTTAACCGCGTCACCACAGATGTGCGTCACGTTTTTCCCCTACTTACTGCCCTTTCAGCAGCCAGTTCCTTTCATTCGCAGTTATCCTTTTCGCTGTCTTTACAATGCTTGACCTTTTACGCAAATCCGTGTTCTTATTTTTAAGGTATGCGTCTTGGTAATTCTAGTGTTGAAACCCACTTCTTCATGCATTATTTTTTGACAATAAGTTTGCAAACCGTACGATTGCAACCGCATTCTTTGAGGTTATCAGAAATACAGCACCCACACCATACTACGAGTTCAGTCACGCAAATATTTGGTTCCTGTCCGAATTTGGATGTCATCTTTGGTTGTTTGAACTTTAAGTTTCAATCTTAACCATCGTATTGTTTGTTGAAATCTGTGGGTGGGATTCCCTTCAGTTGCACCACATACGTGACCATTTAATTTTGATAGCCTATGCTCTCCTTGTAGTTCATTTCCGCATCTGTCATAAGCGACCCAGTTAAATGAAGTGCAGTTAGCTACAAAGCAATGCTTTAGGCACTATTACAATTTTTTGTGGTGGGGTAAGCTTACTATTTTCAAAGGAAACAATGAACTCTCTGAATCCCTTCATGCAAAATAACAAGTCAAAGAATAGTTCACGATCAAGCTGAGTTCTACAGGAAATGCTTTTTTAACACTCCTTGAAGTGAATGAGGTTTAATTAGGCGCAAATTTTCAGTCCTTTAGCTTTTCTTCTTAGCAATGAATTGGAGTTGTTCTCAGTTCCTCGAGTGTTTTGCGTACATTTGCGTGTGAATGACTCGGCATAATTATCTATTTTTGACTGTTTAGTTAGTGTATAAGGACCTCCTGATGGGCAGACTGGCGTTGAACATGTTGGAGCTAGTGGAGGTGATTCTCCAGACCTATCTTATCCAGGACTGCTTCCGTCGATGTAGCGAGGAAGACTTCCAGCAACGCATCAAGCCGAGCCGACAAATGATTGCAGTGCTGTTAGGCATCAACCTCGCAGGCTGGGTAGTAAAGTCGTTCCAGCTGAAGGAGGCAGACGTTCTCTATAATATTACCGTTCGAGACGAGATTGCCTACGGCTGGGTCCTCATTGCTATCACCATGCCCGTCTTTCTCTTCTATCGCTATCACTGCACTGTCTGTCTCTCTCAGTCCTTCACTATGCTTTATGAGGATGAGGTTTGTCTCCTATCTCTACTTTTAAAAGCATTCCTCCCATCTTTTCTTTTCGTATGTATCTCAATCATTTGAACGACTCAAAAACCCCTTTTCTTATGCTTTCGTTGCTGCCCTAGACACGTCGATTTGAGGCGCTGTGGCGTCAGAATCCTATCTACCTCTCAAACCTTCTAAGCCATACGAATCTAGCGCTGTGCGAGGAGGGAGACCACTTCCACGCTCGTGAAAACCTCGCCTCAGCGCGCATGTCCAACCGTCAACTGAGCGAAATGCTCCACCGTAAGTTCTCCACGCAGTCTTTCCAGCAGATAGAGTACATGATGCCACGGCGCGCCAGCTTCTTCCACTCTGGCGCCATCTCCACTTCTACCACGAGCATGCACGACGTCGAGCTGTTCCCTCCACAGCTCCATGCCACTCCACCATTGCACAAACTCTCCTCTATCCACTGCACACAAAAGAAGCTCTCTGTGCCCAACCTCAAGCGCGTTAGTGTGCCTGGCCCTAAATCGTCCATCAAAGCAACATCGGGCGCCTTCCCTTCGCGTTGCCGTCTCGCCGAGTCGGAGAGCTACGAGGGACCCAACTATTTTCTGTCACGCATCAGTCCTGCCAGCAATGCGACTTCTGCCATCCGCAACGATCACTCCACTCAAACTACATCCGTCTTTCTGCCCAGTGACCAACACCACCTCACTTCCGTCCACCACCAACAAATGCATTCGTCAAGGCCATCCACACTCCAACCGTCAAGCAGCAGCCAGCGTCAGATTACCGACGGAGTTCCTCCTCCAGAGGTAGATGGAATGCAAAGACGCCAGACGCTGGTAAATCTTGAGACTGCAAAGTACCGCTACTTGGCTGCCGAAATGGCTCACAAACGTGTGCTCGAACGCTCCGTCGATGGAGCTGGGGAAAGTTGGAAGAAGCGCACAAAACCCAAGAGGAAGCGTGCCAAAGGCGGGAAGTTGCCAGCATCCAAAGGGCGGATACAAAATTCCACCTTATCTGGAAAAAACGTGCCTTCTAGTTCATCCCCAATGACCACACTGAATACTACCAAGCCGCCTACACCACCACCAACGCAGCCTACGGACCCACCACCAGGCCAACCGCAACAGGCTCAACTACCCATGAGAGGATTTGAACCGTCAAAAGTAGTACCTCTGTTAATTGCGCGGAATATAGTCAATACAACTGACGGAGGACTGCTGTCGGCAGTGCCCGAGGAGGGTGGTCACGACCTTAGCATCACTCCCTCTCCACCACTCGTCACTTCGTCCCCCTCCTCCGCCGCAGAAAGGGACACAGTTATAGAAGCTAGAACCGCGGGTTCATCTCGATCGAATAAACAGAGTGGGGATAGAAACCGTACTGCCAACGAAGCCGGCAGTCCGGAAACGACAGTGTCGCCAGCCTCGGGTGACACGGAGCTGGAGTACACGTCCTCCGCTTCGGCCACCTCTTCCGCTGGCGGCGCAGCCATTTTTGACGGAGGAAAGGCGGCAGCAACTAGCAAGAAGTGATCATAATCTTTCCTCTCACTTGCCCGCACAGATTCAACCGATTACGCATGAAGAACCACGTGCACAGACACACACACCTACACGTACACACGTAGACACCAAGCAACGCTGCTCAATGTCTGGCTCCACAAAGCAATAACCCTTCTCCCCCAACTACGCCTATTTGTTCATACTTTTTTTACTGGATGCGAATTCATAAATACAGGTGCATATGATTCAGAAAGTCCTTTTAGTTAAATCACCGGGTGGAATTGGAAATGTACACAGGCTAAAAGTTACCTAGCTTGATTCACCGTGATTAAAATAGGAAAAAGCTAAGAGCTGTCATATGTGAGTGGTCATTAGTGGTTTAGCAAAAAGACGCACACAGGGACTCCTTCCGAACCTAGTGACAAGCCACTCATCGTTCAGCAGTGAGCAGAGGCATTAAAGATGAGGAGGTAACCAGGGCCGTTAAAGGAAATGTATTCAGATATGTTAACAGTCCTCTAGATTTATGTTGTCACCAAATTTCGCGTACAGTTCCTTTTTTAAGGTTGCCATGGTGGCTTTACAGTCACTCAGTTCCGACTCGAGAGTAACAAGCCGCTCCTTCAGCTGGGCCTTCTGTTCACCAACTTTGTCGTTTGCCTCCTCGGTTGATAGGTGAAAGAAGGACTCACCTATTTTAAAGCTAATGAAACCCGAACGCATTATGGAGTTAAGGTGAATCTATGATCATAGGAAGAAGATTGAATGTATCACTAAACCGTCCGTGTCGAAAAAAGCGCAAAGTACAAATGAAAGTGCAAATGAAAAAAAAATCAGTACCGTGGCTGAACCGTTTATCACTCAGAAACGAATGTTTAGGTGTTGAGCTTTAGACGTTGTAGGACGACAGGTTTAAGCTAACTGCTCTAAGTTCGAAGCAGCAATTGTAGCCTTACACATCATTGGAGTACTTAATGCATCCAGAATGCTTTCATGTTTATGAACTGATGTTTACTAGATAGTTTTTGGCAAGAATAAGTTTTACAAACGAAATAAATCAAAGAGGATGTGCTTGAATAGGCAAAGCCAAACAAACCAGTCAAACTGAGTATAGCCTCATCAATGCGATCAGCATGGCAAGATAAAAGGATACGGATGAGCTTCCGATTCTGATACTAGAAGTTCATCTTCAAGATCGGCTAAGTTTTGAAGTGCTTTCTAGAAGAACATTAACAAATGCGGAAAAATGCCTTTCTGTTTTCGACTTCTGCTTCATATTCCTTAAGCTTTACGTTCCACTTGGCGAAGCTATTAATTCTTCCTTGATCGATAGCTGTAATTTGTATATCCTCCTACAAAAAATCACACACGCCAGCAACACACCTTAGAACTCATTGCAATTGACTGCACCGCGCAACCCTGTTAGTGGTATTGTGTGATGATAAACACGACGCGTACACTTGAACGAAATATTATGTTATAATTGCTTTCATATAAGAAATCCTTATATAATATGCGGCTTATTTTGCAAGTACGTCTATACTTTATTGCAGATTATTGGTGCTTCTCGGAATACATGATGAAAACATCTTGCAAATATTGGCTTTCGGGAATTAGACAATCAGTTCGAAATTTTGTAATTACATGATGTAAAGTCAAAAAATTGGAAATGAGCGATTGTGGGTTCCCTGTAGGTTAGAGGCGAGAATTCAAATTGGAGGCTATTCGTGTTGAGTGTGAGGGCAACGTGCGGGGCCACGATTATGTGCTCATTCTCATTTACTGCCCTCCCTACCTGGCCTAATAACACTTACCATTTCCCATTATAGCCTTTGAGAGAAGTTCTTCCTCGGGAGAACCCCAGAGGAAGGGTTCAACACCTAGAGTTGTCCCCGCATTGGTGACAGCGTCGGCATACTCCTCTCCCCTTTCTCACCTTTTAACGGCGGTGAGTCTTGAGAATGGCTGTTGACCACAAGGCACAACCTCGATCTTTTGATTAGACTTAAAGAATCACCATACCAGCTTCAGCGTTCTCATGTGATTTTTTAAATTTTGCTTTGACAGCCTCTCGCACCCTCGATAATGCCTATTTCCGATTTAACCTGAGCGTGTTGGCTCTTTGGAAAGCTCTGATTTTTCCTTGATATAAAATAAAATACAATAGTTTGGCACGACATGGGTTCGAGATGAGAAGTAGTTAGGAATATTGCCATGGATCTAAACCCAGGCTACCCTGTGATTTCATTGTGGTCCATTAGTTTACCGTTATCGAAACCGAGCATCAGTTTTTGGCGTCGTAAGACTTCCCTTTCAATGACAGGATGTACAGGATTTAGCTGAATATTTGTTTTTATATTGAAAGGCCTGAAGGTCAGGCGGCCGTCGAATAAGCAAAGTGCTATACAAGTGAACAAGAAGTCGGACTCCTCCTTTCGCCCACACTCCTTGTCTTTCACCTAAATCTTAAGACTGTAAAATTGCGTGATATGACACGTTGTCTTGCAGTCGTTTTAGTGTTCCTCTGGTTTAATTCCAATTGAACAAAATAATTGAATGCGTATGAATGATTCTAACCCAAATAGCATGATGAGATTTTACAGACCTCCGAAATTGCAGGTTAATACTGAAATCTGTATATTCAGTAAACGGATAGAAGACGGTGACCATGGCTAGAGTTATGCCGTCAAGCGGACTTGCAGGCTGTGGACGTTGTGATTATCAACACAGCCCAAGATTTTTCCCAATCAGCCTTTATCATAGATCACCACATGGTAGTCGGTGCTTTGGGGCTTACTCGCACACTGGGAATGAGGGTTATTTAGTTTTTTATAAAGATGGGTGGAAAATTGATTGCAACTTTAGCACTGCTGTCGGGTAAGCGTAATATTTCCTGGTATTTGACTCATTTGTGGATTGCGCTAGAGGATGAGAAATCGCTAAATGAAGAGTTGGGCGCCATTCCTCCTTCATAAGTATGTCTCTCTAAGAGCAGAATAACTTAATGAAAATAAATTAGAGGTTGACTCAGAAATTCTGTGTTCTCCACGTAATAACCTTTGTCTTGAATTCGATCCTGACTGGAGGGGGCGCTGTTGTCATTAGTGAATAAAGTTTCGTTGTTAAAATTTGGTATCAACCAGCTGATTTCATCTAGTCGATTGAAAGTCCTCTAATCTTCAATTATAAGCAACAAGCTTTCGCCTTTCACAACTTCAATGTGTAACAATTGATTGAAGAAATGCGGCTACTTGCTCGATGCCGTTGAATTTGCTTTGCGTGGCCATATGTGTAGCATTACCAGTTCTTCTCCAAAGTGGTAACAGACCATATTAGTAAAGGAAAGGATTCAGCAGACTATGCATGCGACCGAGAGGATATTCCAAGAAATAGAATTGTAAGAAACAGGACTCGAGGTGTTTTCATAGTTAAGTATACCATCAGATAACAAATTAACCCATTACGCAACTGCAATTTAATGGATCTCCGGTCCCCAAAGATGTAGGAGATTTTTCCATCTTTTATTCAGTAAATTCATTCAGTCCCTTTCTCGACTTCTTATAATTCACCACAATTAAACAACAAAATTTTGCTACACACTAGATTCTACCGTTTCTCATTGAGAAAATTGAAGTAAAAATGCATAAGTTCAGTACCTTACCACGGAAACTAGAGCAAGTGGACAACCACACAGTCATTGCAGGTTAAGCCTAGTCACTCTTAAACCTGCATTCAACTCCACACCAAACCCCTGCAGACGTGGTAGTAGATCTGGATAGCATAGAAGGGCCCATAGAAGTCATGCGAATCAAGGCAATGGAAGCCGGTATTGTAGTACAATTGTGCCGTAGAAATGGCATGACGTGGAAAAATGTCAGGTTGTCTCAGCAGTTTTAGTCTTCCGTGTTTGCTTACACATTTGCACAGTTAGAAGGTAAGGACTATATCGCATAGCTGAATTGATGGAGAGGGTCTTGGGTGCCTATTTCATGCATACTTTGTATATGACCCTAATTCCCATGACATGCAAACTCTGCTCTCATCGCCATTTGCACAGCTCCCTAACTTATCAGCACTACAATTCGATATCTGGAGAGTCTTTAGCGATAAACTTAACGCTTGGTATGAATGCTGTTATTAAACGCTTTTGTATATTTTTGCAAACTATGCGAACGTTTACTTTACCAAATCTTATTAACATTGACGAGAAACAGCCAAGCAAGTCCTAACCATTGCAGGCTGGCATATCTCGTACGCACAGAGGTTTCATCCTGGTTAGTCAACGATTGAGTCCCGTTTTTCAGTTAATACTAGCTAACACACAGATCAAAGCATCCTGGCCCGACAGACACTCTGTTATTACGGCATCTTACCACGTCTTCAATGGTTGTGGTAAACACATTTTCCGAAGAAGATAGTGCCTTTGTTCGATAGCTCTCCTTCCTAGACACTTCCAACCATGAAAACAAATTTTGCCAGGAAGAAGGATCACGCACTGTGTGATGTTGTTCAGGCCAGGTGTTGGACAACAGCGCACTATATCTTTATTACTGGTTATGCACAAGCGTAAAAGTTTTTGTTTGATGAAGAGATGGATTAAAAACCAAATCGGCTGTCCTACATTGGCCTCACCTTCTTGCTCTCGCTCCAAGTGTAGTGCCACACCTTGGGCAGGTGTGTGTGACGTCACTGAAGCCTCTCAGGTAGAAGGGTATGAAGCAGCAGCCGAAGCATCCTCTGAAACCGTCATTGCTAGTTAGTAGGAAGCAACGACTGCTACCACTTATCCAACAATCTATTGCTTTTTTCCTGGATACGAAGCAAGCACGGCATTACTTCTGCATGCCTATCATTTATATGATTCATCAATATCTACTTTACAAGGTCACAACCTTAAATAGTCTTGAAAAAATATGGCGTTGGTAGATAGGAGCCAGTAAGTGCTCCTAGTGGACTTAACTCGATATGTAGTTTAATGATCCTGCTCTCTTTTCCTCCTCTTTTATTATTACATCCAAATCCTATGAAATTAACAAAAACGTTGAGGATGAGTTGTGAAATTCATTTGCATTAGGTATCATGCCTTACCCCAGTAGGCAAAATATTACTGCCCAGAGATGTGCGAATTTTCCAGCCTCAAGTTCGACATGTGTAAGCACTTTCTGATTGCAAACTGGACAGAAAGCCAGAGTTGGTTCAGCTTCGAACTTTGGACCGCCCTTGGAAGCTGAAAATTGCAAGTAAGTGAACTTTATTGCTCACCAGTATTTCATTTTGATGGCGGCGCTGAGGAGACTAGAACTAGTTGTTCTGCGATGGGTTTAAACTGAATGCCGTACTTTTAGTACCTCTGAGAAGTCAATTCATTTTAGGTCACAGTTCAAGCCGCAGGTCTTACTACAAGCAATGATTGGAAACTTCCAATAAATTTAACAAAACCTTTTAAAACAAATTTATCTGATAACCAGAAACGAAATGGTTTAATGTAGGAAATAGCAAAGACTAAAGCCTACTTATAACTTTCATGCATAAACTCGTTTACGGCAACTAATTGTTGCCGCCAAAATAGAGGCACCGTTCATGATCATCCAGGTTCATGGCATCCTAGTGAATGGAATGTAGTTGTGCTACTATTTTAGGGAGCAGAGTGAAGACGAGAATTGGCTCTTCTGGGTCCAATTTGCGTGACTTTATACTAGCGAATGCAATGCCCATCACAGTCAACAAAATTGACAACTCTTTTAGCAAATTTCATTCACAGAATTATAAGGTAGAAGCATAACCTAGGATTAAGTTCTATTAATGTATCACGAAAATCGCAAGTTATGAACACATTTCCGGGGTCTGAAAGCTTGATCTAGCCATGCCATTCTGGCAACAACTTCGCTTATTTAAGGAAAGTCAATTCAAAAGGTAACGCTCGATAGACAGCTCTTTGCCAGTTCAAAACAGTCATGCCCAAACTACAAAGCGTGGATAGAACAAGATTTAAGCTACTTTTAGCTCGTGTCCTCGAAGTGAGACTAAGAGACGAATGAAGACTAAGAGCAGCACATAAATAGGTGAAATGTTCACCAAAACCCCATTGTTATCTAATTAACTTTCCAGTAAAACTCCACATTTTATAACTTTAAACCAAAATTTACTTAAATGTAAAGGCTTTTCGATTCCGCCAATGGATTAATGGAATCCTTACCTTCCATTCTTCCGCTCATAGTTTGCAAGTTAGTAAAAACTTCCGTGACTCCACCTCAGATATATAGCCCTGAGGACGACGCCATGCGGGTGTCTGTCGGTTGAAGACAATTTGATAAGCAGGCACCGAACTCTCATTTTAACACCAGTCTTTCTCGGGAATGTCCCGGGCCTTTAAAATGAATTCAACTGTCATGCGCTTGGTAGACTCCTTGGGAAAGACAGAATGAGCGCCAAAACAACTGACGAAACTTGATCCATTTGAGCTACGCGTCCTTCACTTATGTCTGCATGATTTGGCATAACTTTTAAGTGCCCATGATACTGCGAGGCCCTCAAGTTTTGAAGCAATGACACTTCCAGAGAAGTGAAGCGTCTCAACTTTGCTGGATCCAAAGGTAGGGAGGACTGCTGATAAGGTAAGTCCTGAAGACCGGCGAATGAAGAACCGCCCTAGGACCATGCGGCTTTAAGCTCTGCGCAATAATAAGCAAAAAGCACAAAGCACTGTTAATAGGTTGGAATTGTCCCCTAACAAAAAAATGTTCGCTAAATTTGTCAAAAAAGTTAAAGTTCTACCAAAGCTAAACGCCTTTTGCTACACAGGTGAGTGACTAGACAGCACCGGAAAGGAAACGCTCTGAAATAACAAGACAAAACTCTATAAAGCCATCTTCGCACAAGCACTTCACCCACTAATTTCATTTGTGAGAGCATTCGCCCATTCAAATATGCCACAGAACGCTGCTGAATTTCGAACAGTGCATGACAATGAAATAACGAACAGCTCCAACGAGAAGATGTGTATCGAGAACGCATTTCCCTGCCGGGTGATAAACATTCACGATCCCATGTATGAACAACAACCCCGCGTTAAAACTTGCATTGTGGATATGAAGCACAAACAAGAAGCCACCCTTCGACAATAACAATGAGCATCATCAACCTTTCAAATTAAACATCGCCCATAGATAACTGATTTGTATACGCTCAAATCTCTCTTCCGCACTACCGAAAGAGGGATGCATACATTCGTAGGCATTCAGCTATGGCATCTCGTCGAGAGTAAGAACAAACCAGTGTACTATGTGCCCTGACAATGGAGTTCCGCAAAAACAAAATCATGAAAAAAAGCATATTTTACATGTTTATAGTGAAGTCTCTGTAAATAGAAAGCCCCGGAGAAAGTAACAGTAATTTACACTCAGACCAAAAGGACACGAATGCATAATATATACAAGGAATATACTGCTACGCCTGACAGCGAAGTACTGAAAGTTTAGTTACAAAAGATACGGAGAGAATGTTTCCTGACGAAATTTTGGGAAAATGCATAAGTTCATAGGAAGGGAGGGATGCATCTGAAAGTAACGACACACGGTAGATTTGACAGGAAGTAGAGGAGGGACTCATAAGGGTAGAGAGTTTATGAAGCGAATTAGTTCTGGATCATCAAAGTAGTTCAGGTCAGACAGACCGTCAAAAGCCCACCGAACCTCTTCATCCGTGAGTTGACGATGAGATACTTTTGAGCGCTTCTGCGGCGGCTGAGTGGAGGGAGATGTAGATGTGGAGAGCTGGGTACTGCCCTCGCCGATTCCGCCCCCACAAACGCCCCCTCCACCACCAATGGCGGTGCTGCTGCCGCTAATGCGTTTGCATAGACTATTACTTCCGATCTTAGATGTTGAAGTAGGCGGTGAGGGTTTCAACAGTATAGGAGTCGTTGGAAGTGACTTGGGCAGCGATGCCTGACTGCTAACAGCCTCTGATCGCACTCGGAGGTCTGGCATACTACTCGGCAGCCCCTGTCCCTCGGTTTGCGTTATCGGATGTAGAACAGCAATACATTGTGCACTGCTCGTGCTAAGAACCCGTTTTCTGCAATTCGTCGGCTGAGGTACTGGATTCACCGAGGTTGTCATACCTGTTTCTGCAGATAAGGCGACAGCTGTTGATGATGTTGATGAGAGAGGAGTAGGCGAAGTCGATTTAACTACCTGAGCTGAATAATTTGAATAAACAGCAGTATCATTTATGAGAACAGAATAAATCGGAAACAGATAGTTAACTCAACCTACTAGTGGAATGGGAGTAGTGAAATTTGTTATTGACATCTCACCTGCATTCCACTGATTGGAAGGGTGCTGGTGATGGGAATTGACTGTGGAATTTTGCGAACCTCCGGAGGATGGCTCCAAACCTGAGTATATCAGCAAAGGCGCCGGCGTTTCACCTGTATTCGGAGAAGCCATAGTACCGCAGGAACGCCTGGTAGGCGCTTGTCCTCCAGCTTCTAATCCATTAGTAGCAACTGGTTGCTGTTGCTGAGTTTGAAATGGCGGTTGATGCGGCTGCGGCGGTTGAGTCATGAGAAGCGTAGGGCCGATTTGAAGGGCGAAAGCGAACGCTTGTGTGGGCGGACCAACGATGGGCTGCCATTGATCGATGCCAGGCGGTAGCTGCCATGCTAGAGGCGGTGAGAGGCGCCAAAAACCATCTGAACGCACCTGCACCGTGGAGACAGTCTTTGGCGCTAGCTGGATTATGTTGAGGAGAAAGTAGTCGATATAGAGGTTGTCCAAACCCGCAGGGCTGCCGTTACTGAAACAGGAAATGGAACAGGTTTAAAGGCAACAGTGCACCAAAGCGCGATGATGACGATAACGTGAGTCCCACCTGCAGATGGGACAGAGGAGTCGAGACCAAATTGCTTCTCGATGGAGATAGGCCTCCATGTCAAATACTTCGAGATGATGGCAGCCCACCAAGCGGCCAGGGATCTGCATGCGCGAGCGGAAGACAGGACAAACAAGACTAATTTCAGCCGCCACAGACTGGTTGGCTGGAGGCGGCGGAGTAGTGGAGGCGAGATGTTGGTCTTGCCCGCCACCTGCTTGTCGGTTGCGCCATGAGGTGATGAGAAGTTTCGTAAGGGAAAGCGATTCCTCTGGCACCCGCCGTAGCAGCCCGTCTAGCACCATGCTTACCGCCGGCATATGTGCCATAAATACTGCGAATCTATGGTCCTTCAGTCGGGAGAACACAGGATTAAGCATTCGCATGAGCTGCGACAAGAGCTATTGAACATCAAGACCCCTTTCAATAGCACGTGATATGACCTTTTTAAGATGTTCGAATTAGCAATATTTTGTTGTTCATACGCATCAAATACCAAAATTTGTTTTAGATGACACTTAGTATTGAAACATTGCATTAAGATCTGTAAACGTCTTGCTGCACCAGTACAATCACCCTAACTGGCAAAATTGAAATAACTGTCACTGCCTTAATGCGCAGATATAATCGCATTTAATTTCCTTATATGTTTAGCGTCACGATCCTCTACATCCTTGTAGTGATAATAACCATTCTGTGCAAATCCATTCGTGTACGATTACAGATGGAGTTAAATTGCTCGTCAGTAGGAACTAAATTTGTTTCCTAATGAGAGGAAAGAGGGGACCGATTGGTCTGTCTGAAGGCATAGTAGCAGTAGCAGCATTAGTGGTAGCAAGAACAGCAGCAGCCATGGCAGCCACGGCGTATCGGAACATAACGAGGGGACACACACCTGTGCACACGCTCGGCCAAGAATTTCACAGTCCTAACAGCTAGCCAGCCAGCTCTCCAACCATGCGCGCACGCGCGTACATACATACACACACATACAGAGGCATTTCTGGCCTCTTCCGTTGTGACGTGCTGCTCCGCCTTGCTCGTTTCAGACGGGCAGGCGGGCGGGAGGCTAAGCAAGCAGGCAAGCGAGTGCGCACGTGCAAAAAAGGAGGCATCGATCAAACTGTGTGTGCGTGCGAATGCGCAACTTTCACTGCCAATTGAAGTGGAGGATGCGAGGGACAAATGTGTGTGGTGTGCGGCGCGGCGGAAGACGAAAACAAGTGCATGAGCGAGCGAGTGCGCGCAGGCGGCGGTAGCCGCTGTGTACAGTGCTGTAATTTTGGGCACACACCAGATATAATGATAAGGGACCTTTGAGAAATGCAGTTGTGCGCATACGTGTAAAACTCAAATGCAGATAGATAGACAGGCAAGTGAGGAAACAAGCGGGCAACCACAATTTGCATAGGCTTTCGATAGACGGACAGGTGCATAAATGACGCCCCGGTGAAAGGCTAAATTGTGTTTGCGCTGACAGAATTACTCATCTACTCACGTACGCTGCTCCTCTTTGGTGTGTGAATTCGCTGGCGTGCGTGCGGTATTTAGTTTCTCACCCCCGCCCAACGTATTGACATGAATAAAATACACAAGCATCTGATAGGACGCGCTCCTAATGCGACAGTTGTGGCCTATCGCGGTGACTGGCAAGGCGTGGAAATAAGTCAATCGCATGCAATTGGGGAAATACCACTCGCGCCCTCCTAGCAGCGTGGGCAAGCGGGTGTGAGTAGTGCGCTTGCATTGTTGACTCATCAACAATGGGTGTCGCATCTACTTTGATGCCTTAAAACACACAAAGCGTAGCACATTGACACATGCACACACATCGCTTTGCCATTGACTAAACCTAATTATTTTTCTACCCTACCATGTTGCGCACCAAAACTGTCCCAGGTGAAGCAGACACCTAATTAGTGGGGGGACTTCAAAACCTGTCCAGTTATCACGATTGGGATTACAATTGAGCAAACAAAGTGGAGGCGATTGCATGGGTGACACAAGTTAACCGATAAGGGGAGCACATAGAACGCCCATAATTGTGACGCCAGAGAATTTAGCAATGGTGATTTTATTGCAAGAAACTTGCCCTACAATCGAGCAAGAAAACTCACCATCCACTTTTCATTTGATTTTTTTTTGAAAAGAAAACAAGGTAGTTCCAAATCCTGACCTTATCTTCGAATGAACTTAATGAAACGCGCAATACAAACACTGCAGAAGTTGTACGCGCACGGAAGCAGCCCATTAAACAGGCAGCTAAAACAATTTGAGCGTTTAAAATGAAACCGCTTGTCTTTTTCACATGCAGTCGAACTTCTGATCGACATTCTCACCTCGAAGCAGGCAGTGTGGCTGAGCAGGGAAGTGGAATTTTTTTGGCTGGAAAATAGAACTTATTTCTACCAAGAGAATCGGCAACAATAAACCAACAAAATACACTTTGAGATGTGAAAAAGGCGGAAACCTTAAAAGAAAAGCACAGTTTCAGGCAGACGGGTATGGAGGTGACGCCTTTTGACAGTTGAATAGCATTTAAAACGTTGAGACTGGTAGTTCTAGGCGATCAGTTGGAACGCCATCCAAATCCCTTCAATTAATTTCGCAAACGTCTAGTCACCAAAAAAGGCCCGATTAGTAGATGGGAGGGTGAAGATTACAAAAATGATGATTCCAGAGTCAGTGACATCTCGATAAGGGCAATAGAATCTACATTATTGATTGTGAACAATAGGTGCAAAAGCAGACAGACGTCCAGAATTTAATCAGTGCGCACTCGAGTAGGGCCAAATGACTACCCACATCATTCATTAATCAAACCAGTTAAAAACAATGTAATAATGACAAAAAATACAACCACTTTAAATTTTCCCAAAGGTCGTTTAAATAAGTCAAAAATTCCCATACCAATCGATGAAATTTTCAATCACCTGAAACAACATCATGTGACCCCCATTTCTGATGGAACAAATCAATAACGGGACAAAGAATTCACCATTGGAAAAAGGATTTCCTGTGGCATTAGGGAAAAAACATTGTTCCAACCATAGGCTCCAAGTTCAACACAAAATAGACCGGAGTACCATTGAGAATGCTCCAACGTTGCATGGATCGCAAGAAGGTCTAAGTACTCTTTAGCCGTGTAGGATTAATTCATAAATCGGAGAGGCATTTGGATAAAGAAATAGAGATCCACACAATTGGCGATGAATTATTCACGACAAAAAAATGTCGTAGCAACTTTGTCGCACTGTCAGGTTGGTAGAACACAAACAACCAACAACTCCAATAAGTACTAATTTGAGCTTTTCTAAATCTATATGACAAATTTTAGAATTGTCAATAAGCTATGGTATTCCAACAGCGATTTAAAATATCAAATGACCTCCAATTTTCGTTTCATCTGGCAATGAGATCACAACGTTGAAGAGCTTGCTGAAAAGACTTAGAAGAGTAGGTAGATAGATGGATGTAAGCAACTCACCTTGAGACTATAATTTGGGAATTGGTGAGGAGGAGGACGAGAAGGAGAAAGAAAGACTTCGATGACGTTACGAGAGGGTCGACAGAGTGATTTAACGCCACAAACTCTATGCGCAGGCTGGCCATCCGCAGTGGTAGTTCGATCGAGTTGGAAGACAGTGCCGTTGAATCGGATGTGTACCGCTTCTGCAGGCCAATGACACACCTGCAGTGGCTCGTGCACTAGGTGACTGCAGACTACAATATCCAAGTCGGGACGTTCCACTATCGTCTCCAAATGATTCTTTGACACGTCGAATTCAAAAGTTCGGACCTGAAGCGAGTTTGGTGACTGTCGAGTCTGCTCCTCGTCTAAATGCAGCACCATTGGACGCACCACTGTTCCATTGGTAATAGGACACACCAATCGCTCTGTTGAAAGGGTATGATAAAAACAATTATTCTGGATGATATGAAGCTATAATGCTTAGTTTAATAAATACTGTCAGAGGGAAGTATCTACAAATCCAAATGTCTTTTGTTGTTAGTGGTGACAAAACTCAGAAGCTTATGAACACATTACCAGTAAAAACGCCTTTTGCAAAGATGAACAATTGACGAGTCCTTTGACATATGTAAGCTCAAGCCAAACACGTGCATCCGCCGAGAACGGCAATTTGAGCCGGAGCTTCTCAAAGTGAAGCGTCAAAGGGGAGTCGTGGTTGCAATCGCTTAATGTTTGTATGAATGACGGAAACTCACCGGCCGTCTGTTCAGGAGGGAGAGGGTGCGAAACAGGTGAAGCGTAGACAGTGGAGGGACAGGACTGTGAAGGCGGAGGTGCAATACTATTGGCAGTGGTTGCGGTGGCTCCAGGTCCTGCCGTAGGATGGTGCTGATGTGGAACAAGTGGTGTATGTACAACGCTGTTGAGTGGGGACATAGGGAGACCGACGACCTTGGAAGGAAGAGCGCAGGAGACCGAAAGATTGGTTGTGACGGGAGGAGGCGGAGGAGCCATTGGCAACATGGATCCGTTGGTCATGACTGGCCCCGCAGGTCGAGGTGCCCACATGGGAGACTGGGAAGGAGTGGAGACATTGGTGGGTAACATCATACCCGTGCCCATCATCTGGGGTGGCGGTGGTGGGCCGGCGAGGCCGGCTGCAGTAGGCGCACCTACTGTCACCACCTTGGGTGGTGGATTGGCACTCGGACCCAAACCCGTACCTCTCCCATTACCACCGCGCGCAGTGGCTGTTCGGGTCTATATTAATATGACAAAACCAAGTCATTACGCCTATAAGAGTTTGACGAAAAGATTCTAGTGGTCATCAAATAGGCAGACGAACTGCACAAGCACATTATTAATTATTAATAATAATAATAATATTATTAATTAGTTCCCCAAAATCCAGGTGTAGTTTGCTTTTGGGGGAGCAAAGGCATATTTTGAATGGTACGTTAAGTGAAAGTGAGTTCCACCTGAAGTTGACCATTTTTGGCCGAAATCCTTGACAAGAGGGCTATGTGAACTAGCAAGTAGGCCGATGGAAAAGGTACCATCAACAGTCGTTGAGTCATCAGCATGCACACGGTTGGTAAGGTCACCATGTATTTGTCACAAGGGCCAATTAACCTAACAAGCAGCCACCACAACATTTCCCCACCGGCTGCGTTGGCTCTGAGTTGAAATCAAAGAGCTGCACATTTGTAACTGTCATCATTTTTTACAATCAAAATAGTGACGTCCAATTGCCCACTGAAAAGGTTATCACATCAAGAAACAGTCTGTCGAAAGTTACCTAGGCTGCAGATAAAATGGACTTCCTTATTTCATTTACCCATCGAATGGTCAAGAAAGTAATAGTGAGCAAACTCATGCCGATCCGTTGAATTTTAAGGGGTTACTAAAATTTGCCAATGCAGATGAGAAAATAAATACCCTCTACTATACGATTGTCCATCCAATAGTTTCCTTAAACTGGCTTTTTAAGCATCAGCATAACTAAGAAAAATATTTTGCAAACATTTCCCAGTATACATGGATTAACAGGGTTTGCTGCCATAATAATCATAGGAAATGCGTGTTGACTCAAAAGACTTAACAAACTCTTCCAGTTCCCTCCAACTTGCCACAATAGGAAGAGCTGTAGCATGGAGGGAAGACAATGCTTAAGTCAAAAGTTAACGCAAGGGGTCAATGCTACCGCTAGCCAAGCTGAATAGGAAAAATTATTGACATTTGCATTGTAAACGCATCTTCCATCTTTCTACAAAAAGCAGTCAAGAAGAAAAACTGGCCTCACACATCTGCTAGCCGCTGAAGGCTCATAAGCGACCATTTTGTAGCAATATAAATCAAGCCTCAATGAAAGTTCCGAATAGGAGTGGCGATCAGCAAAGCGTAAATCGGACGGTTACAATGATGAAGTGACATCACCGTTGTCAAAGAACTGGATGCAAAACATCTAAACACAAGAAATGCAACAACGCCCGTCATTCACAGGAAGCGGTGGTTAACAAAGTGGACCGAGTGAAAACCTATCAAGCAAAATTAGACCAGAAGAATGGGTGACTATGCCTACATTGCTGAGCATAAACTAAGGAAATAAAAGCAGTAGAAGTTACCACAGACAATAAGAGTAGAACGAGCTGGTTTTGGTAGAGCGAAGGATACTAAATCCACCGGATTATCACTAGCCCAGGTCTCATGAACACGAGATACATTATAGAGGAGGCGGTGAAAGCACAACCATTACTGGATGACAGATAGTAAAGTTACAAAAAATTTAGCAAAAATTCACTCGTTGGGTCAACCCCATTATATCGCAGAAAAGGCGAGGGTCTAATGAGATGGGCCATCCATTGGTTACCTCATTTTCAGGACATGAAAATGCCCCTACTACAGGCCTTCAAAACATTTTATGCAAAGTATGTGTTTACATTAGCAAAACACGATGCTACACCATGGATATTTTAGAGTTCGTCATTAATAAGTGATTTGACTTGCAACTGCAAGTCTGTGTCGAACATCACGTCCTCTGCTGAGCTGTGCTTAACTTATCCATATGAAGACGCTACACGGTGCCTGAAAACGATAACAACTTACAGAAGCTTGGTGGTCCAAAATATATCCAAATCTCAATAAAAATAAAACCACCTCTAGATTCTGCATTATGAAATTCAAACATATGCGCAAACACAGGAAAAAGTAAGGAAGAAAGAGGTGACCGTTGGTGGACAATGCACCTTAGTGTTTTTGGTGCGCTTCTTTTTGCTAGTAGTGGACTCAGTCTTGCGTCCAGTAGTACTCTGTTGTTCAGGAGGGAGAAGAGGACCATGGGGAGCAGAAAAGGGACCAGGAGCGGCGGTGGGGCACATTGCAGCTGCGGTGATGCCCTCAGGGGTAGATGGAGCCAGTGAGAAGTAACCAAAGGGTAACGCAGGTGCAGCTCGAAGTGGCGCACCTCCTGGAGGCATTCTAGGCCCTAATCCAACGCCACTGTGAGGTGTGGGCATGTAGAGGCGCTGACCATTCATTGTCGGGGCCCCAGCAAATCCAGGGGTAAGGCAGGTCGGGTCATGGTTGTTTGGTGTCATTGGCACGTATGTCGCTGACTGTAAAACAGAAACAACCGAGTCGCCAATTTACACATGACCTACATGAACCAGTGGAGCAGGATTAATCAGGTAAGGGTGTCTTGGTATGAATTTGCGTAAATGACAATGGGTAAATGATGTTTGCGCCCCTAGAATAAATGAAAGAAGCAGTAACAATAGCTTTTGAGAAAAACGGCGCAATTACCCATACATGCACACGTACTTATAGCCGGCAAATAGAGAAAGCAAAGCACTCAAGCGTGAGAAGATTCTAACGCCTCTTCACCGGAGCCAATTGAGGTTATTTTCCCACAGAACTAGAGCACAGAAGGCGCGTTAAAACGTACCAAGATTGCCTTTAAAGGAGCTACAATCAAATTGGGTAAGCGAACAATTTGTCCCTATCATCGATGTCAAAGGCAGCGATAGTGACAATAACACCAAAAACGGAGGCTCACGTGAACACACCACTGGGAGCATGTGCACGCACAGCTCTCGACCATTCACCAAATAAAGGCCTCACATACAGTGATAAGAACGCACTTCCTCCTCCTCAGACAACACTAGAACCGTCACTACAAAAATATGGATAGTAAAGGAGAAGACGTCCTTAACTAAGAAAATACGAAAAACTGGAAACAAAAGATAGTTTAGGTACGCACGATTTTGCTAAAAGCTCCCTAGAAGTATAAAGAATAATGTAAATTTGGGGAAAAACTAACTTATTCAAAGTAGATTCACTCCAATAGTGGGATGAGGGAGTGAAAATGTCAAAATGTGCTTCCACATTATGGTGGCAGTTATGCGAATGAAATGGAACGAGGGGAATCACATCTGCATTTTGGACAAACCACATATAGTAGTAAGTGGAGAGAATGGAAGGGAAGCAATGGATGATGACAGGCGGAATGTCGCACAAGCAGCACGAAGACACAGATATGCATACGTTCCCAGGCAGATGCGTGCACAAAAGTGCACCACTACTTCCAAAAACGAAATAATTTAGATGATTTGCGGAACAACCAGTCAAATTCGCAAGGACGAATATACAAAAAAAGTGTTGCGAGAGATACAGGGACATATCGGGAAGTACGACTGCACTACATTTGGTCAATGGCTACTTTGTAATTGAATTCAAGAAATAGGATTCATTTCCTGAATTGACACAAAGCCCAACACAATCACATGAAGCGAATATCTACGCAAGGTGGCATTGCGTGGAAGAGCTGCGAAAGTACATTCTCCATTGCATTTTGAAGGGAGGCAGTGGAACAACCGAAAAATCCAACTACTCCCAAGATAACAGTAGCGGAAAGCATTGTTGTAAAAAGGGCGACCCGACCATTTCCACTACAAGATTATGCAAAGGGTGCGCACGACCATTGAACAAACCGCGTCCGCCCAATAGAGTACGCGGAGATCAGTTGAAGTGCAGAAAGGAAGCAATGGTGTCTCCATCGAGTCAAGAGACCTCTTATCCACAAGAAGCGATCGGGGAGAGACACATTTGCACCAAACTCATACCTATTAAATGCTGTTTCATAAATAAATTCGCACTTGAAAACAGCAAACAATGAGACCGTTGCTTCTAAACTGTATAACAGGCTTCACTTTGAAACAGGTTAGAATGGACGAAAAAGTGCAACCCAGATCCGGGATTTGATAACTCAAGCCACTCTTTTGCTACGGAACGTGCCCAGAGCGTTCTCCGTCAGATAATCTAAGTTATTAAAAGTACATTTTAACATGGAAGTACAAGCCTCTACACTCCAGGCCTCTTGAAAGTGCAAACGAGGAGCGAATACCATTAATTAAACGTGTAATCGTCAGTACATTCAGGGAGAAAATTTCCTGTGTTGAGACAATCAAGGGTCATATTTTGCCAACGAGGCATTTAGAATAAATGCTTTAAAATTTAAAGTACAAATGGTGCAAATTCGTTCATTTTAATTGTAGGAGCTTCAAAAACCTAAACAAGTCTAGAGGCAAATGAGTGCCTTAGGACTTGTGCAAAATGCGCAAGACTAGATCTTTTTTGAGTTTTTGACAGGTGGGATTCGAGGCATTCTCTATAGTTGTGTAGATCATTGACAACCTTGCTCCCCAAGCGCAAAGGAAAATGACCAACCTTGGGCTCAGTAAGTCAATGCAAAAAGCAGTCTTTGGATCACAAGATGACAAAGAGCATCTCAACTGCGATGAGCAATTAAATCGCATTTAAGCAGTCCCTAATTAAATGTGTGAAGACGCTTACACACACACACACATACATACATACAAGGCGTGAGCATTCAGAACGCAGAGGAAGATGAAGAGCCGTGAAGAATTTCACACACCTATAAACACACACAAACACGAAAAAGAAAATTCTCTGGCACATTCTCACGACTTGGTTTCATGGAAAATGATGCTTTGACGTGAGTGTGATGAGTAGTTACACTTTGTTAACACTGGTGACAAGGATCGAAATAGCACAAGCACGAGGCCGTGCATTATATCATCAACTTATCTAGTTACTCGTGATTATCACTGGGCGAAGGAGTAATCTCCCGATTTTATGTGCATGTGCAACGCGTATAGCCGGAAACAGATAAAGAATGTGAAACAGCAAAAATTATCAAACAATGGACTTACAAAACTATCTCAGTTAAGTTGGCAAAAACGCCCTCGATACCTCCGTACTTTAAGCTAGTGTTTCCTGTGAATATTGGTCCACAGAATGGGTGACAGGCGGTGCGCTTTCCGAACTGAAATACCCTTATAGCCAGTGCTGACAAGCGCACAATTGTATGTGTAGTGAAGGCAAATAAAATAGTGCGTCGACATACGACAGGCTTACGGGAGCAAATAGATTTCTGGAGAAACTATTTTCTTTAGTATAGGTGAGGCTTCAGTAAGCATACACAGGCTACACGAAATATTGACCAAGATCGGAGTGATGTTGCTAAACAACAGCGCTGTAAGATCGTCCTATTCCCTTCCTACTTTTGCGGGGATGGTGCACACTATCGCATGTCCTGGATAGAAAGATCATTAATGAGGTGGGAGCATTTAATGATTCTTTGTGGTGGGGACAGAGCAGAGGAGTGTATGGACCCGGCGGCAACATCAAAAGATGGAACCACTGCAGAACGGCGCAACAAGTTCAGACGAACAAAGTGATGATGGCAATGGCTGATAAAAATGTAGCAATATCAAATAATTAGCATAAAATGCGCGAAAGGTTTTGAAAGCAAGCAATCAGCTAGAGTTTGTTGTAGCAATGTTTGCCGTAGAAATTACTATTTTTGTCTGATTTTTGTTTGAATTCAAGGAAATAAAGCGTACACGCCAAAAAGCGACGGTGACGGCGGTGCCCACATGCACGCAACTATTCTTGCGGGAACATGCGCTATTCGTGGGATGTCAGGCGACGACCATCTCCTATATGTGCACACACATTGCCACTTCACTCTTCCTCCACTTGCACTCTGGCTTGGCTTCATATATTCGCGCTTGCCTCATCTCCCTATTGCTCCTTCTGCCTCTGGAAAGATGCATACGCGTGCTCGCCCGCTTTCTTCGTTCACACATGGAGGTGCACGCGCACACGCAAAGGGAAGGCAAGTTTGTGCCTCAATTTTGTGGCAAAGTAATACTTTTACCTGCATGTACACAGGAGCTAATTTACATCCATTACAAATGTTCTTGAATTGCTAACCAATACGCTCACGGTTCTCCCTGCAACTGTTCTCTTCTTCCTCAGTTCATATTTACTCCCCATGACGGGGCACTGGATCCATTTTAGCGTGCAAATAAAATGCTAAGTGATAAAAGCCACCTTTCATCTGCAGTGACACCACCATGCCATCGGGTGCCTTCAACGCAAAGGAAAAGAAGGTACGTCCACATATAGTGACATCAAACTTTGTAGATAACCACCACCACGACGTACTAGGAGGAAAAAAGGGAGCAATGCATGGCCAAATTTGCCGCAAATCGGGCACGAGAGGAAAAAAACCAAAGTGCCTGAAACAACGCGTAAATTACATAACAGAGAGCATGGAGCAGTCAGTTTGAATGAATTGAGGGAGATAAAAGTAGTAATCTGGGGCAAACTGGTCTAACATGCGGTGGATAAATAGCCGCTTTATAAGCACACAATCTGAACTCAAGTATGAGTAGAAATGCTTATTGAAACAGTAAGTAAAAGGAGAGAAGAGGATGATACAAGTTCAATTCGGGTTGCGGTCATATTTTGTGCAATTTGTTACGCAGTCTCGTTCGCGTCTGGGACAGGGCAAAGCGGTAGGCTAGCGTGAGTTTAGTTACCTCAACTGGGAGAGGTACCACCACCTGTGTTTATGGACTTCTGAATGCCTTGCTCAGTAATATTTTCAACTAGCAGTAGGTGCTGTAAGTTCAACCCGACCACACACAATCGGCTCCAAAAAGGTATCAGATTGACAACTTGAGAAAACATTGTAATAGAGTAGAATGGCATAGAGCCGCAATTAAAACAAACAGTCCATTCTACTGATTTGCGATTAGTAGGACAAAGCAGGGGGCTAAAGGTGCCCACCCAAACTAACATCGGATGTTGGCGTTTGCCCAACTAGACTGTTTGGCTTGGTAATTGTGAGACAAACACAAAACAGAAGATGTTTTCCCACACGAAGCCCATCAAATAACACGAAGCGTATTTGGTGGGAATGAAAGTCACAAGTCAAGCTCGTACATCAAATATAGGTGATGGGATAACACTAGGCGACCGCCGAACGTAATGCATAATGATCGACTAAAAAAATTTCGACACCTAAACTTTGCCATAGACAAATATAGATGCAGGGATCGTGTGATGGGTTATAAAAGAGATAACTCACAGATTGTTGGGGAATGCAGGCCGTGGCACCAGGGTTATGGTGATACAGTGGCATGGTAGCGAATCTTGGACCATAGAGACCGCCAGGCACGGGAGTAGTTGATGGGGGAGGAGGCAGTGGACCCATGGGAGGAGTAATGAGTCTACGGTCCCCACATCCACTACCGCCGCCAGGCACTGTTAGGCCACTGACAACAGTGCAACCCCCTGGAGTGGAGCAAGTCGATGACGAGGATGGGGTGGAGGATACCACGACCACGCTCCCGTTACTTATGAGAGATTCATCAAAGTTTGGTTGTTGTTGTTGTTGCACGGAGGGTGGTGCCTGCGGCTGACCAATCATTCCACCAGACTGACCTGTGGAGCCTGGGGGAGACGCACCCCAACACGATTGCATATAGTAGCCTAAACAAAAGTAAGGGTTTGAAAGCCAGATAAATCATAACAACAAATAGAAATAACCAAGAGATTATGCGTTTGGCAGTTGTGCATTCAATTCCAATCCCGTCAAAATCACTGGAATTAATGGGTCGGCAAAAAACTACAAGTGAATACACTAAGTCAAAACACCGAAATGTCTATCCAATCCGGAAACAAACAAGTACCATGCAACGCGGAGGAGACGAAACAAATAGGTCGAAATGGAGAACGATGAAAATATTATGCGCTGTAACTAGGGCAGCAGCGATATATGCGTTATCGAAATAAGTCTCAGAGGGAAAAAATACCTATGGACTGCAACATCATAGGCTTCCGAAAGGACTCTGAAACGTGCCCAAAACTCTACTGCGCGTATTACAGCAGACAAGTGTCGATATGCCTACTGTCGGGGGGAGTCGAGATGGCGCGTAACGGCATTTTTATTGTAGCCTCAGAGACAGACGCCATAAAAACAGAATTCTAGACGCAAACATCAAAAGCACCTGTCTGTGAATGCGCCTCCCTAAACCTACCAGATTGAGAAGACTGAAGACACGTACGTGGTAGCAGTATCATTGCGACGAGGATGCAAAATATGTTTCGACGGTTTCGGCCGGCGTGAGCTGATGCTACATTCGGGTCCCAATGCCTTTGTACGTGTGACCTTAAACCTCGACAGCTGGTAGGACTAACAATACGCGAAGTCGGGGACAATCGTGACATAACGCTGGCAGGCCTTCTAAGTCAGTGAAAGACAAATGAGACTCAAGAGGGAACAAATTATGAACAGATAACGCAAAAAAACGCACTAATAACCACCAAATGATCCCATCAGGACTATGTACCCAGCGTTCTAGTGCCATAGGTAAGCAGAACCAAGGAATGACAAACCTAATTGCGGAACGACATGAATGACAGTATAGAGGACTCCTCTTTTGTGGAAAAGCCGCATCATCAGAGCCATCTTTCATATGCATTTCATCAACCATGTAAAAATACTCAGAAGATTAAAAGTTTGAAGTAATCGAGACGGCCCTGCAGTCTAACCAACACTAACAATGATAGAGACAGACCGACAAGCAAAGTACCTAAGATTGACACACACAAACACACACAAACACACCCAAGGCGACGTGTAAAAGTGCTCAAGTATGGGTGATGTCTGCTCGGGAAAAGAGCGCTTTTCAGCTTCACATACCTGGGTCAATAAGAGCTGGGGGCTGGACAAGACGCTGTGATTGCGGCTGAGATGGAAATTGTTGCATCTGTATGGCGGCTGTTGGTGTAGCGGGAGGAGGCTGGCCTGCGCTCTCCTCAGAGTAGGAAACTAGGCCGCCGCCGCCGCTTCCCCCATTTGCATAAGGGTCCCCCGCCGAAGGAGCGTAAGGGGTGGGGGCGTACTTTATGAAGGTAGGAGGATGAGCGGTAGTTGGCATTGCCGACGTCTGTGCTGCGTCACCCGTGAGACCAGCTCCCCCACCTGTACCACCGCCGCCACCACCACTGGCACCACTCGCTGTCTCCAGTGGACCGCCTACTTGCCCAAGTCCACCAAGAGTGCCCGTGTGAAGAGCCATTCAAACAAGAATCTTCAAATCAAGAGACTAAAGTAAAGGAAAAATGTATTGGAAGGAATTCTGCAAAGTTCTGAGCTCAAATGCTGGTAGCCAATAATGACATCGAATTACTCAAATAAGTCACGAAAAATAGCAGCAGTAGAAGCTACAAGATCTACCAACAAAGGCAAGCTAATCCACTTTTATATGCAGGAGCTCAAGAACAGCTGTTCAGTTACTGGCACATACGAACATGTGCGAGTGTGCGTAACGACAGAGAGGACTCCAGGATTAATGAGTTTCCTGAGGCACTAAAACGGTTTTCCTCATTGGCACTGCAGTACCATTTGGTATAGCGGGAGGTGGCTTGTCACTCAAACCGCCGTCCCAATTAATTAGCTACCCAAATACCGGAACCGAACCTAGCTTTTTGCCAAATGACCACCTAACGCCAAAAGTATAACACATTGGTCTTCCCACCTTTCTCCCAGAACCCTGACTTCAACACAAACAAGCAACACAGTTATTCGAGTGAATTAAACTCGCATTAGATATTTGAATAGCTAATCAAAAGCGTTCATAGACCGAAGAACAAATGGAATCTCGTGCGATTGCTCAAGTGCGCACACACGCACACTCCTAGTTTGAAGACTACCTGCTACCTTTGGTGTCTTATTGCAGCATATTAAAGATGCGAGCATACCCAAATTCCTTGATGGCAACAACTGAAAAAGAAGGATGTTTGCCTCCGATTGGATTTAATTCACATGGTAATCGTTTGATCCAATAATAGGTGAGGCCAAGCTATCTCAAGTGTTACTGGATAAAATTCCTAGCAATTCGAAGTAGTGATGCGGAGGGAAATTCATAGAAATCAGCCTTATGGTGAGGTCAGATCAAATGCATAATGGATGAGTCAGCCGCTTTAAACTGTAGCAATGGTAGAGGACTGAAATATATGAGCGTAAACGAAAGAGATGGGAGGACGGAATTCCCATTCATGTTAGCAAACCGTCTCCCTTAAATAAGTCATTGAAACCCTTCAACCTCGATAGGTGTTACATCTCAACGCTTTCAACATCGGTGCCACGCTTGTCTCCAGCATCCCGTTCGCCCAGTCACACGCACCCAAGCGCGTGCGCACACGCAAGATGGTGCGGACGTGCGACTCACAAACTCGTCCGAAGCCGATTAGTCAGCATTACGCGTATTTCAACTGGACCATTATGGTATGCAAAGTAGTTTCTCGAGTTATTGTCTGTGTGTGCATTTGAGTGGGTGTGTGTGTGTGCCAACTAAGACAGTTATGTGCGTATATGGAGACGTGTTTACGTATGATGATCATGACTTTAACCGGGTGTCAATCAGGCAATTTTCGTCCAATAGGCTAAATCCAGAATTGCTCATGAAAAAAGTGGTAAATTAAAAAAAAGGGATCCGCAGCAGTAAGGGAAGGATTTTAGGATATTGTGTGGATTACTCTATTAATTTACAAGAAGAGAGCGCGCCAGGAATGCCAGGAAATGAACACAATTAATTCGAGACGTCTCAGAGGTTTACTTGCATATTAACTTACGCACAAACATTTGGACGCTTAAGTGCTTCATGTAAGTATTCGAGGTGCATTTAGAAGGACAAAGAATTCAGAATACCAAAAAGCAACTCATGAAAACGCAGGGGGGACTGATGCATCTGATTAGAAGCAAAAAATGAAATCAAAGTAGTACTAATGACTGCCCCATCATATTTGAAGGATAACAGTAGGTAAAAAAACAGACAAACCGAGGTAGGAAAAGCAAGTGTGCAATTCAAAATAAACTTATTGTGATCCAATTCACTAGTTTCTTCTACATTACTGAAAAACTACAAGCCGATGAAAGGACCAAAACGACGAAACCAAAGTGAAAAGTAGAAACATGAGCAGATCCACCACGATTACGGCTCATGATATACACTTCAATGTAAGGCTCAAAGTTGATCCTTCGCCTTCGAAAATCAATGATGTTTTCTACATTTTATAGACTAGAAAGAAAATATAAGGAGAAAAGGGAGAAAATAAAAACACAGGAGAAAGTAGAGACCAAAATAAAAGTGTCGTTAGCTCTTACAAATGCATTAAAAAGAATAAAAACCTATGCAAAGCAAGACTGAGGACCGTTCCATGATATCACTAACCAAAATATAATTGCTGGTTAAGCTTTACCCGCGTCAGGGCGACTGTCTTGAGGTAATCCAAGATCCAGTAATGTTTAAATGAACCAGCGCTTTTGAAAAAGTCCCACTCCAAAGATCTAACTTTAGCTTAAACGAACAACTGATACAACCACGTATTACATATAGATTAAGAAAATGATCGTCAGCCAACGTCACAGCAACACTTCTCCGATTATAGCGTGAGTATGATACTCATGACTTAATATGCTTAAAGGAAACGTATTACCATAAAGGGGATTTCTAATTTTGCAAAAATACATTGTCACATTTTGGTGAAAATGGCATCGCTTAATTGCAGCAAGAGTCCAAATGGGTTTTTAATTAATAATATTTCGCAGAATTTATATCGTTAACTGTATAGCACATCAGGACCTCCCATGAAGTATACAAAGGCACTGGTTAGGCTGAATACAGGCATTTTCGAAGGACAAAATGGAATTGGGCCAACGCTTTGTTCCAAGTGCAATCTACATGCAAACAGGCAAGGCGACTGCCAAAGTGACCGCCAGACATCAGGGGATCACATCAAATAGGTACTGTCCTGCTCCCCCCTCTTATTGAGCGACATCTTTGGCGCCACCTTCAGCCATCACAACATTTCCGACCTTACAAGGAAACAACCTCGAGCTAGCCGCGCCAGTCATCAGCTATCATGACACTGAGGGATGCTACTTGGTTCCCTCAATAGCTCCAAATGGATCTGTAATTACTTAACCTCGGATACCAGGAACTGGGGCCGCATACATCTGATGGCCGTCAATTGCTTCCAGGACTAGACGTCTAAAACAGATGCTTGACGATGGAGACGGAATAAAACACACTCCCTTATGCAGGAGGCTCCGGAGTAGTGTCATCTCTGCCATCAGCTCGCAGATGCAGCGCAGATAATTACTTTGAGCATTTTAGAGTGCCTGCTTTTTTGAAGAGAAGATATGGCACAAAGGCTAACCCACCATGTAAGAGCTGCCTGTCTACTCTCTGGTTTCTGATCCTCGGACTTCAAGAGGCAGTTTGTTGCAGACGATTTATTAGGCATTGTTATTAGGAAGGATGGGGAATGAGATACAGAGACTCCTCGCCGGCTTCACGCACGTGATTCGCGCTCCCAATTGGTTCCCGCCTCTCACCTACAAAAGTCAAGGGCAAGATAAACACTAAAGCGGCCGCTAGTCATACGGCCAGTGAAAACCAGTAATCCGACTTGAATTTGGTAACCGCCAAGCATGAGGAATATGTCGCTTCCAAAACACAGGTCGAAAAAGTGTAGCCCGAATGGAGTACATGGAGGGCGGATTGTACGGAAGCAGACTAAAAACCTTTATTAAAACCCATCGTCAGTCCCGTTGTTGCTTATACCAAATAAAAATAGCTCAAAATTATCAGGATAGTACTTCGTTAATGTTATCGCCATCCTTATATGCATGGCCGAGCTCAGGCTTAATTATTTGCTCTCCTTGGAAAACATGTATTCAGCTCTATTTGGTGTCTCCCTCTATCCGATGAGATGTCTAGGCACTCTGCAATCAAACCCTTATTGCCCAGTGTAGTAACTGGGAAGGCGGAAAGGAAGTCAATCACTTACGGCATTTCCATTGCTGCTTGTAAAGCACTAGTCCAAAGGCAAAACCGTTTAGTATCTGGTAGGAACCAATGCATGACGCTTTTGTGCCTTCTAGCCACGATCATCATGATGAAGTGATCCAGCCACTTCCATCAGTTTGCTACTCTTCGGTTAAATAGTTGTTAGCCTTAGCCCGCGTACAAAAACTAGAGGCGTTTATACACGTGCTCTATACTATCCCAGATAGTGTTTAGGTCTTGCCATTCGGGACGTCGCTAGCGTCTCTGCAAAACGTGAGCCAGGAGAAATTGTTAAAAGAAACTACCAGCACAAATCTATATATTGATTTTTAAACCAAAAGTATTTTGTGCGCCTAACAAAGGGAGTTGGAGTATGTATTCTCTGAGAATAGCTTCGCTCATTATCACCACTGGTAATTCGTTGCTTAAGTACAACAAATTTAGGGGTTTAGGCTATGGTTCAAAGACCCAGTCGTCCTAGATCGTCAATGGTAGAGATCCGTCATCAACACCAAGAGGTACGCAGTCGACGCATATTACAAGGACTGTTCTTATTTATGAGCACTTTGCAAGATTACGATCATTTGCTGCAGGAACCTCATCGCCATATGGAAATATGACTATATACCTCCTAGGCTTTAAAGAGATATCCAGCACCATCGGGTTTTAATATTTTATCTAAGAATCCGTCATATTTAGGATTTCTGGCACGTTTTTGGATGTTTCACAAACAGGACGTACATATAAAAGTAAAGACCTATGCAGGTGTTTTTTAACTTATTAAGGCCAAGTTAACAACCTAAGGTTGCTACTAGTAACTTGCAACAACTTATTTAACCAGAGGGTGGCATATCTTCGACTGGATCATGGGGGACGGTAGACCACAAAAAACTTTGTATGATGAATTTGAGGGTACATATGCCGCGTCAACTCGAGTAAGATATTGAGCATTTGTTTTACTGACCAAAAGGAGGAGATATTCCACTCAGTGACGATGATCTCCAAATTTGGTCCCCATGTGAAATCAAATGATGTTCCAATAAGTATAGTCAATTGAATATATTTGCATAGATTTTGTTATGAATATGATTCCTCAACAAAAGCCACCCATGGATGTCACCGGACTTTTGTTGGTGTACCCCAAATTCATGGTTATCATTCTTGAGGTAAAGTGATGTATAAATCACGGTGTGTAGGCACCAATTCATTGTCTCCTTAGCGCAATGCATGCTCTCGCTGCATCCGAATCGCTATTAAAGCAAACTCTAAATGCTTACAAATCTGTCAATTGCTATTCTTCAAACGATGAAAACGATGAAGAATACGAAAATCCATCTGACCTGGAGATTATTCGACTTATGGTGAAAGATCCGCAAGAGGCGCCCATTATTCAGAGTCGAGTTTTATGTGTCTTTCATAATATTCCGGCACGTATTTTTCGCACATTTGAAGTGAAGACATTTGATATTGAACCATTGGAAAAGCTTCCACATTTTGATCCAAATGAGGACGAGTTTAGGCTTATCGAGCTGCTGCAGCAGCTTACAAGACTCAGCACATGTCTCGCCTGTTCTGCAATGAAGATACGTTGTAATTCGTGTTTTATTGATTCTAAGCACACTGAATTGGATGGTTAAGCCACAAGCCCAGTCGGTTTTCCTTTTAGGATCAGGAGGAATACGTACCAGAAATTTATAAGGTAACTATGCCATTATTCCATTCTGCAGAACACCAACCTAGAAAGTTCTAGCTGATATAACTAGAATGTAAGGAGGCATAAATATTAAGACATGGTTTTTTTAAATTTAGTAGCGTTTTAGACAATATTTACGAAGGTAGCTGGACAATAACCACTGCTTCCTCTCGATTTGAGCATATTTTATGCTTATGCATCTTCCGATTTTGAAGGATACTTTGACGCTTGATGCCATAGCTCCAAAGTGTTTAGTTTAGTTTTTTCTTTAAATTCTTTGCACAATGCGTGTGCTCAAAACCTTTGATAAGATCTACTAACTACGTATACAGACATTTTCACCTTCGTCATAGATGAGGATGGCCTCTCTCCTAGATGATCTTCTGGAGGACCACCCAGACTTGGTTCCACCATTAGGTTGGCGATTGTAATAACATTATTATATTATTATACTGCAATTCCTATTTAAACTGCCTTGAAACGGAGCATTGGTGCTACCTGCCCTGTCTGCAATAATTTCATTATAAAAAATATGTTGACAACTTGCAACCGAATGCACGTTGCGTCAAAATCAGGGCGTCAATTGCGTTTTTAGCCGAAATTTGGTATTTCGCGGAGGTATCTCATCTCGAAGGTCTGATGTCAGTGGTGGAGTACATCGACAGGAATGACAAACCGGACCAGCTTCCATACCCAACAGGTGAGCCATTGTCTCCGTCTAAAATTCCCACATTCTTTTCCTTCCTTCAATATTACAGAAGTCTGCGTTTAAAAGTGAACAACAATATTTCCTGTTATCCTCATATTAACATTGACAACTTAAAAGCTGTTAGCGTGGAAAATGATGAGATTTTAAGTGCATCCCCCCCACGAAATGGTCAATTATTTCGAATAATGGTAAACAGTATTGAACATTTTTGAAAGTCCATGTTCTACTTTGGAGTGAATTCGCATGATTTTTGGCGCTGTGCTTATCAACGGAGGATTTTCGGTTACTCTAGCATTAGCTTTCGGTGCTTACTTCGTTTAATCTGAAAATGTAGACTTTTGAAAGGCTAGAGCTTTAATAAATTGTAACCACTAACGTGTTTTCAGGTGTTTGGCGTCGGTGCCTAATAAGGAGATTATTTGCCATGGTATTTAAAACGCTTTCCTTTAATATGGAAGTAAGGTACTTTACTAGGCTGTATGCTGAACAACAGATAAAGGAAAACATTCGAAATGTGTTCTTCCTTGCTATTCCCTTATCTAGACTTTGAAAGCATATGGTGCCCCGAACGCACCATTTACTCGGATGAAAATGTACCACTTAGTTATCCTTCTCACTTTACGAGTAGTTATTTTAGCGCTTTAAGTTTTGTCGACTGATTCGTATTAGCCCCACAAAATAACTTATTTGTAGTGAGAAAGTGCATACAACAATAGATGTGGTGGTGTTCTGGATTGTACCGACGTTTTTTGGAACTCTGCCCCAATGTTTTAGTACTATTTCTTGAGCTGCTTGAAAAGTTAGGTGGAAATTGGTGGTATTCATTGGTCATACTGGGCAAGTCCACACTTAGGCAGTGATAAATCTGGCCTCCAAAATCGGGTTGAAACGTAGGATCTTATTTTACCAAATCGGAATAGAGACAGTTGCTTTCGTGGCTATTCGCTTCTTCTCACTGCATCGCATTCCCTTTTCACACTCAGAAAGTGGTTTAGGGCTAGGCTATATCCAACTGTTCAAAGGCCTTGGTCTTATCTGGTAATTTTGCTATTTTCTATGCCACTTCCGCGGGGACACCTTCCTGAGCCACCATTATGAGAAAATACATGGCGTCATCACTTATACTGACTGTAACGGATGCAACTAAATGTTTATTTGCACTTTTCAGCACAAACGTGGCCTTTGCCTCCGAGCTCCTTCCTCTATGTATGATTAAAATAAGCTTTAAAACACAGTTTTATTAACTTTTGCCCTAAGAGGGGGATTGTTAGTGGAGGGGTGTTCCAATAACTATCATATTTCCCACCAAACAAGAATCAAACAACACATTTTACACACAAATCGGACGTGTTCAGCGGTCTCTGATGAAAAGCAGTTCCTTCAGATATTTGAATGTAAGTTATGTGAAGCGAAGTTGATACATGCTTCCATTGAGGTAATGTGAGTGACGAGTGGACATTATTCAATTGCAGAGGAAATCGGTTGGCCAGGAGTGTGCCTGAAAATTACAAGGGTTTGAGAATGCCTTTTGAGTCCTTGTGGTCATTAGTCTACATTGTGTGATGCGCTGGGTCTGGAATGTTTAAGTGACGGTAAGAACTGTGAAATTAGAAAGTTCTCCAAAAGCAGGAGATAGAAAAGCCTGCTTCACATCTCGGTATGACTTCACCAAATAAATAATACTTGCAAAAAAGTCCTGAACTACAGGCTCCGAATTAGGCCAAAGCGATTTGCAGGATGCGTTAATTTAGTTTATGTCTGCATGTAAAGCTGTGGGGCGTGAATGAACTTATTCACAAAAAATTTCTTGTGAGGTTCAAAACCGCAAAATGCTGCATAGTGAACATGTCCAAGGTCGAGATGGCATTGTTAGTGGGTTTGGTGCGTAGCATTCCCTGTGGTGCTTTGTTTATGCGATTACCTGACGTTTGCCATCACTTTAGGATTTGTCTGGCCAGTGTACTCGTGGGCTGGCCTTCGAGTCATGCTCAGGCCCATTTGCTCTGTTTTCTTCGGAATATATGTATCCAGTCACACTAACTGTCTCCTACTCTATGGGAAGTCTGGGGCCGATACACTATCTCATTGCTACCGCCAGTTTAGGAACTGCCCGCCCAGCTTCACGATCTTGAACCACGGACCTCAAGAGAGGGTCGGTTGCAGTAGATTTATTAGGCATGATTACAGGAAGAACGGGGGTAGAAGTGCAGATGACCCAAATAGCAGATATCACTCGGAGAAGGATTCCTCATGGCCCTCACGCACGGGATTGTGTTCCAATTATTTTTGTTTCCCACCTCTCCTATAAATTTCAACTTAAACACTCTAGTATACATTACATTCCTTCCCATAAAACCTTTTTGGTCCTCATTCCTTATGTTCGGCTAGGCTGGCTGCATTGTCTGGTTTAGTGGACTCGAGAGTCTGTTTCACTTGCTCTCCTGCCTCTAATTGCTCGTCGTCTCGAACAGTCATGAGTGATAATTTTATGAGTTACTTCTGAACGTACCTTCGAATGGGGTCCTTTAATAGGTATAGTGATCAAAGAGATGTATGTTAAGGATCGAATTAGTTTGAGGATGTTGGGAGGAATCGTTGTTTCTAGAATCCGAATTTTTCCAAGAGCAGTGGTGTAGCAGACTAAATCCTTCTATTTAGCGATAGAAGATATAGAACTTGGCCAACTACTTGTTAAAAGACAGAAGGTGTAGATGTGTGGTCTATTCATGGCCAGAAGGCCGCTAAAGTGACTTCCATTTCTTCATACAGTAGTATAAGGTATTGCAAAAGCTTCGACCGTCTTTGACACAGTTAGTACTTCGGTGGAGGTCATCAATTTCATTATTTATTTATATGCGAGTGCACAGAACCTTGTATGCCATAATCGTATCGTTACCTATTTCTCCATCTCAGCCTTCAGGAGAGGAGGACAACTCGGTGATAATTTATTAGAGAGTCCTATGTTTTTTGAGCAAATGGGGTAAATGCACACCCAGAGTTCTGGAACTCTACATTCACGGCAGTCGAAATGAGTTCGCTTCTCTCCACTACGAGGCACAATTTAAGCAATCAGTATGTGTTGCAGGCGCATCCATCTTAACTCTGTCCTCGTTTGCCGCGAGTGGTTTACTGTGTTCCCTTTTCCACCCTTAGCTGTAAAATAACACTGCTGAGATAGCGACCTAGTAAATGATGGTCGATACTTAATGAACAGGCATAAAGATTGCTAATAATTATAACGTTACTGGCTAAAGTCCTATTTAAGCCATCGTTACGCATTGTTGATTGTTTATGTTAACCAATAATAGTTTGAATGCACCTGTAATCGTATGTCAGTGCTTTGGCGATTTCACAAATTTGACATGTCCCTGGGTATGCTTGGCTGGGTTGGTGTTTGCACGCCTGTTGCGTTGTGCGTATCTGTATGTGTATGCAGTTAAAATGTCCATAAAACGCGTGTCCTCTACATCAGGAAGTCTGGCTTCTGTATTCTCATCTAGATAGGTTGGTCCTGCTCTTCCGACCACCACAATGGAGAATCATGGTCGTTATCGTCTCTTAGTTTATGCAATAGTACATCAGTAAATCCCTAAAAGTTTACTGCTCTGAGACTTCGCTTGCTTTATCAATGCGCTTTGCCACCTTTGCATGCTGTTTTATTGCCATAACGGCCCTTTTCATAATTTGAAACTTGGACACCTTTATATTGCAAAAGCTTGATCGTGATTTTCATAAACACGCCTTACTCTGTAAGTTATTACTGAAAGTGTAGGAACTTCTAATCGTACTGGTGCACACTTAACTTGCGTTTGTGCGGCAAAGTTCCTGTTGTACGTCGTTGCTGGGTTTCACAGAGCTACTAAAACAGGTTAGTGTGGTGGTGTAGATGTCAAGTCGTTTCACTGTGAAGTCATCGGGGATCGAACGCTCGGTCTATCCACTCTATTCTCGTTTTGATTACCCATCCTATTCTGCACACCAAGTTGTATGGTTCGCATTCATTATCGCGGTTGTTGAGTTCTGCCTGCTAGACGATAGTAAATTAGGCGTGACGTTTTTCTACTTTCAATTGTATGTATGTGTGGCGCCTCATTGTCGCCACATTTGTAACCTACCACTAAGCAAATACTTGAAAGATTAAATTGGGAGTTCCCTTTCAACGGGCTCCGGTACGTGTGTGCATTTGCCACTTTAATGCTCTTATTTTTTGATGCTTATACGTTACCAACTATAGGTGCTCTGTGTTTTATTCCTCATAAGACGCCATGTATGAAGTGAACCGCGCTTTTCTGGATCCATATGAAACCTCCTCTCCAACATTGAGCTCACCGACCCTCTCTAGCACTGAATCCTTGAATTCCCTCTACATGTTCAACACTGCGCATGATCTCAGTGACACTGGTTACAAGTGCGGTGTAAGCAGTATCAGCCCCACCTCCAATGCGGAAAGAGTGATAGAGGGAGCCGAGCCATTGAATGTCAAGACTGCCAGAAGTATTGCACTCGCCGTTCTCTCACGCATCGCACGTCTCCTTAGCATCACTTTGAACGAACTTCTTACTGCTCTCTTGCCTTTATCGTCGTCCTCGTTTGGGATGTTACAGTCAAGTCTGCGTTGTGAGTGGCTAGTGGAGTGGGGTCGAATGATCCACGGTAATATCATTCGAACAGACGCAAACGGTTTTGTTGAGGGCATTCCTGTTGGCCGTGTAGTGAAATCCTCAGCTCTGGCCTATCTGCGTGCTCTCGCTGACTGTATGTCCTCTTCTTTTTCGTTAAGACCCTTCTTTTACCATTTTCTCCGTTTTATACAGGGCCTACGAAGGCCAATCGTGTGCAACTGCTGGAGGAGTCGGGTGCTCTCATGGTCGACTTCCTTACCACCGCCTCGACCGGGTTTTTCATTCTGCAATCACAGCAGTCCGGTAAAACTCTTCATTTTATGCGTTTGGTGGAGCTCATTCTGTGCGGATTCAATCACTCTTGTCCTGCGCATCTCGCCGCCTCTCGTTTACCAAAGGACCCCAATGCGGTAAATGAACATGCTGGTTCAGAGCGCGACCAATTCGCACCAGTTGACACCACGATCCCCTTCATTGATGAATCGTATTTGAATATCACTGCGATTCCTTGTGACTCGCCACTCGCTGGTGAGTGTACGCATTCCTTAGAGGCTTCTTCGTTGTTTTGTGCGGTTTAATTTTTTGGTGGTTTTCAGGAAACTGTCATCTGTCATCTGTACTTGAGCAGTCCCCATCGAACATCTCTGGGGTATGTATCATTGATGCGGTTGGTAACTAGTAAACAAAACTTACAAAATTTGCAACAAAATACTACGTTAGATTCCAACATTGATAAGCTTAATGAAGCCGTACATGTCCACGCCCATCGTTATTTCTGAAACTACAGCAACTACTGTGGCCGCCTCACTGTCATTCAGGATAGCGGTTTAGAATGTTTGAATTCCATAAACACTCCTTGATTGTGATTTACCGATTATCGTTATCGATGATTTTGGCAGCTCCTACTTTTCACAAAGCTTTCTAGCTTTTAGTCTTGATTGGAAACTAAAGAAAGTGTTGCACTAATTTGAATCAGAATTTTTGGATGTGAAATTCTACGAAAACACATTTCTGATTACTCATTCGCTGAGTCTACCGTAGCGAAAGTATCGTTCAACTCAAAAAGCCGTGACTTAGTACCTTTACGTGGTATTCTGTTACAGATACCGGACGTCTTTCGAGGCTCGTGAGTTATATTTGTATTAATTTTCCCGTTTCTACTTTAACAAAATAAGTAGAAACCGGTGTATTCAGCTCTAGTGGCACCCCCACGCAAATTCTCCCGCCATCGATGCTTTGCGGCTATTTCAACGGCGCTGCCACCGCAATGGCTATTCAGCTGGCTCTTCTCCTTCTCCCCTCTGAACTGCGCTTCCAAATTCAACTATTCGTGGAGCAAGCGCAGAAGGTTACAGCCAACGCGGCTCGCCACATCAGACCTGAGAAGACGTTACATTATGTACAACCTGACACCGTAGGAGTCATTGATCAACGAACCGTTTTTCTATTGCGTTGAATTTTTAGTCTTATGCTTTCGTGTTAATTACCTTTCTTCAAGGAGTAAGTTGTGGTGCATCAGTACATATTGTGTCATTCGAATTCGTTAATTCAGTAAAGCGAATGGTTAATAGTTTTATTAAATGCTTTTTTGCTTAAGTGATCATATGATATCGACTTTGGTTGTGAGCACTTGTAGTCCCAATCATCTCAGTCACTTTTCTGGCTACAGGTGTTTTTGCAGCATCTCTGTACAGTTAGTCTTGGTCTACATTTTCAATATTTATCCACACTACTGTACGGGACGTTGTACTGTGAACAGTACTTGGGAATTGCAGTTCTAATTCGATTATCTCCAATCACTTATTGTTTTGTCACTCAAATCGGTCTTTCATGGCTACGCGCCTGAGTTCTGCGTTTTCACTAAGCATAGTTTTACCCATTGTGATTTATCTGAAGCTTTGGTAGTAAGGAGTGCAGTAGGTTGCAACTGGGAAACTTCGTCAATTTTTGTTAGCATTAAATTTTACAGGTGGTAATAATTTCCTCATTCCTATTCTCAACTTCCTAGTTAGCCAAGTGGTTCGCGCCTAGATTTTTTGGCTTCTCAACCAATGCCTCCAAGTCTTCAGGTCACAATCTGCTGGAGTACATCCTCTCCTTTCCCCAAGCTCTCCAGCTACTTAAACCGCCGTCCTACCTGGATCTAGGGCTCCGAGAGGTAGTTCCTTTTCCCTACTGACCTATTGTTTGTAATCATTTTATTTACTTACGCCTTACGCCTGCATAATGAACGCTTAGGCTCAAATATTGTTTTAGTGGCTGAGTGCGGACACTCATTCGAGTATTTTATATTCGCACTTTGAAGGTGAACAATGTGTGTCTCGATGTATTGTTTGGTATGCATGTGCTTTTGCCTTCCTCTCTGCAGTGGGACGATTGTTTCCTGGAGGATTTTGAGCTATATCGTTCACCGTCTGGCCTAGTGAAAGTGGTGGATCGACGCCCCAGCTTTGGTAGCGCTTCCAGTCCCCCGACTGCCTCTACGGTGAGTGCCAACCACAAGGAAAGAGTGTCGTTGGTGCAGCTGCTGGTATCGTGAGTTAACAATTTAGTCAAGTTAGTTATCCTGTGGATCCAAATGCCGCCTCCTTGATAACTGGTATGGAACCCTTATGGAATCAGCGTACAGTGAGAAATTACTTCTTGGCTTACCTTTGCTCTCTTCCTTGTCTCCCGTTCCTAGTTGACATCGCAACTGAAGTTCAATGCACTAAGTCACGCTCAGGTCTTGCCAAGTTACACGCACCGAGTTGAAACCGCCTCTCATTCTTTTGTTCTTTATCTTTCAAGATTCTAATAAGTTTTAGATTCTCAAATTAAAGCTGCTTCTATCCAACGTCTAGTACATCACTCAATGGCACTTTTCATCGGGACAAATCTCTTTCATGCCTCAAGGCGAATCACTTTTTATCGTTTCGAATTTTTCAAAATTGCACTTTTTCAAGCTTTATAAACCGTATATTTCATAGTTGAACAACGTGCAAAATCGTCCATTGTCATTCTATCTTTTGAATCTAAGTATAAAAAACACATTTTATTGACAGACATGGTATGAAATTAATGGTGCGGTTTTCTGTGCTCCAAAGCGTTCAATTTCCATCAGAGCACAATTTCATCCATCTCTTGAAGATTATCAACAATCACACAACATTAAGCAAAATGAAACTAAAAATCACGAAAATCATGTAACCTAACCGAGTGTCTTGCATAATTTTTTTTATATCCCAACACCACCATTTCTTGTCTTTTCATCTACTTGTTTGCAATAGTGAAATGGAGACAATTGTATCCTACTAATTTTTAGCTTGCAAGCCTGAGTCCTTCACGAAATTTTTGCCTTCCTCAAGAAGCTTGATCCTGTCCTTGCTCTGGGAGGACTCGTGGAGACAACTTACAACTAGGCCTTTTGCTTCTGGACTAGCAATCCATTGTAAAAGAAGTAGAAGTGTTTGAATTATTCTCAGCACAGGAGTGTAGTCCGAAATGCCCTTGAGTTAGCCTCCTCTATCTTTTATTCGTCTTTTCGCGCTGTTTTCCATTCCCAAGTAAACCGATTCGCTTTATTCTGTCTGGGAGTAAAAGAAGGGCTTTGTGCTTTTTCTTAACTTCTGCCAAGCTGTTTTGTTTTACATACGGCCTCATGCGTTTATTTCCCTACGCGCAGAATTTGCGTACCATCTGACAGACTTACAAATATCTCGTCCTTTTCAGAAACCGCTTGGTCTGGAACAAGTCCTTGCTTTGGGGAACATGCGACATCTCATTCTTGCGCTGAACTACTTCATTGACAATAAGAGCATGGATCCTAAAACCAAGATGCGCTACATCAAGCAGGTATGTGCGCATATGTTGAGCTCAGTTTGGATACTTCAAGATCATATCTGACATGAGTTCACAGACCTAACACGTATGTACGGTGGCGTGAGCGTGCTCTGATGATTGCCAAATCAACGCATATCTCACCTACTACTCCTGTCCTCAGGTTTGCCATTATTACTATAGTGATCGGCGAACTTGGTACGCACTTGGTGAATGAGGGTTTGCGGCTTTTCCGAGGGGCACTTTTCAAAATACCGGAGGAATATGTGAACTTGTCTGCCACCAGTGTGGGGCTGAGTAGCCATAACTCAACAAAGCCTAGGTAATTTGTGTCTCCGCGACCTATGGAATAATGCTAGCCAATGGAGGGGGCGAGTTGTTGGTCCATCTGTCTTCCTTTTATTGTGCGAGTCTGTGGATTAGGTGGGAATTAAAGCTTAGGACTATGGCGCAAACCTTTGGGTTAGGTTTCTTAACATTCAATGGTGTTTGAATTTCAGCCCTAAAATTCGTTGAAGTATTGTGGAACTGCAGTTTCAGATGAATATGAAAACTGCCATTAATTTCTAGTGACAAATACGATTGGGGTTTACGAGTTAAAACATTTCAGTATTCACCTAATGAGGAGCGTTCTACTTCTGCTTCAGCGTTTCAAGGTCAGGAGGCTTGTTTGTGGTACGAATTGAGACAATGTTACTGTGACCTCATGCAAAACGGGTGTAGTGTGTATGGAACTCGGAGGCACCTTTGGAGTGTGCAAATTAGCTGAAAATGCAATTCGTGACATCTTTTTTGAAACGGCTGTATTTATGTGTGTCCATCTAGTAGGCTCGACACGTCTTTGATCACCTATTCTCTATAAGGAGCGTTAAATAAATAGGAGTCACTAGTCATAAATAACTGCGTACTAGAGTATGCAGCATTAGCAGAAGTGGATTAAAACTAATTGCTGCTTGAAATGTGATCTGAAGTTGCAATCTATGCTTCCAGTTCCAAGTGCCTATCTTGATGCTTTCTCCCTCGTTACGTTTCGATGGTCTATCAATGATGTTTGTATGTTCAGTTCGAAGTGACACACCCCGACGTGTTCTGGTTGCGCTTTGGTGACTCACAGACTGCGCACAATTACTACGCTCATCTCCGCCGCCGCATTGACCAATTACGAGACTGTCACTGGCGTGGTCAATCACGTGCTAGGCTGATTGGCCGGCTCGGTGAAATCTTCAAGCTTCGCGGTCACTTGCTCACCAAAAAACCATCCCTCAAACTCTGAGCTTTTGAGGTTGCTAACAGTGCCCATCCTTCCTCCTAGTCTCCATTTATGGAAATGTATTTTTACTTAGAACTATTTTAGCAAAACAGTTTGCTGCGATAATAAAGCCCATTAGTCTGCCTTCATAGAATGACTATCTCGGTCACAAAAGCTTTGATAATCAACTGAAACTTGCGATGGTTAGCGCGCTCCCGTGCTCTTGTATGCATATAAGATTATAAACAAATACTATCTTGTGTTACTATGGTAATTAAATTTTCAGCAGTTTAACATTACTTGGGGACAGATGTGGTGCGTTTTAGGGCTTGTGGGTGGACAGAGCTTTATTCATAGGACGAAAATGTTTTTGGACGGCTTTCAGCACTCATGTGAATGAACCAGGCCCCTTAGGGCAAGTCAGGTCGCCGTGTGTGAAAGCGATCCTTAAAGCGAGATGATTTTAATGCAGATTTCGCCATGCTTTTCCCATGCTTTGCGTAGCCTCTCGAGACGTTCCATCGTGGTTCGAAGGTATAAGACGACTGAAAATTTTGGTGTTGCCTGAGGGTTAGCTCACTCGGCGGAAGCAGGATGGTCGTCGGATAGGCTGTCATTTATTTAGCCAGTTGAATAAAAAAGTGCTGCAATTTGGTCACCACACTTTCGACGATTGGACGATTGAATTGCATTTTGCACTTAAACGAGCCTTCGAGTCAAAAAGATGGAAGTGATCGTAAACTTAAATCAAGCTAGAGAGCTAAGTCGGAGGCTCTTTCAGCGAGGGTTCATTAACGTTACAATTCTACGTCGTAGGGCTCCTGGTTGTGATAAATGTTTTCGGCATAAAGGCGTGAGGCTAGTTGCCTTCGCCCTTCAACATGGCTGTCAAATGGATCAGTTTTGCGCGCTCACTTAGTTACACCTCCATTTAGGCAAACAAGTATCAGTTTGAACTCGTTAAATGTTACCTTTTGGATTCCATTATACGAAACTAGCACCAGTCGGGAAGGTGAGAATTCGCAATTTTTCGGTATTTGGCGCCATGGAGCATGGCATTACAATCAGGTCTAAAGGCCCATGAATCGGTTGTAAAATAACAGCAATAATGATACGTATGACGATGATGCTGGTGGTGGTGGTGGTGATGGTGGTGGTGGTGGTGGTGGTGGTGGGATGAGATTGTCGTAGACATTGTTCACCTTGCACTGACCTTTGCCTGCGTATGCGTATGTAACGCGAGGATACCAATCAGGCACTGTCTATTGACCAGTTGTGTGCGTGCATTCCCATGCCAGTTTTTCAGCGGTGCGTCTATAACCTGTGAACAGTTGAAGTTAAAGTAAAGTTCATGCTCTCCACAGATCAGCTATCAAAAGCCTAGGTTCCATGATCATTTGGGTCATTTGTGATCCTTGAGAAGACAATTGACAAATTGATATGCGATGTTTTTTGAAAAATGTTACTTCTTTGGATAAGGGAAGGGTAAGCGTTGAGGCTTCAGGAAGTCAAATCCTATTTTTTGTCTTCAAGAAGCAAAGGAGCAAAGAATGCGATTGAAATCAGCGATTTGTTTGTTCTCCTCTCCTCCTGTTCGCCTCTTTGCATGACACATAATCATCTGAATTTGCACGATTTCCACTTTGCTTACAAAGATCTTTTCCTCCGGGAAAGCTCGTCATCCTGCTACTCGCTCCTCCTAATGTGTTTAAGCCTGTCAGTCGCCGTACACTCATTTGTTCTCACTTACAATTGTTGGAAGTCTTTTCTCTGACGAAAAAAACTAATTACCACCGACTTTGGCAATAGCAACAGCTAAGTGCATACGCAAGAGTGAGATGTTTTTGTTCAGCGTGGTATTGATGGAACGTGGAGACTTTTACCTGAACCTGACTTTACACACGTGCTAAGTGGTCTTCCTCTTTTGATACCTAGACGCTTCAAAGAAGGTTATTTGAGTTTTGAGCAACAAAATGCACTTACAACAGTTTTTAGGCAAAAAAATTGCGACTTTTAAACTCAGTGGTATTGAAATCGTTCGATTCGATAGTGCGGGGATTTATTGTATTGAAGGCTGAAAGCGATCGCAGGTACGCATTAAATGGGCGAGAACCGACTCTCAAATGTCCCACGCTGATTTGGCACAGTCGATACATGCACAAATGTAGACTTAGGTGCCACGCGTAACCTCACAAAATCTGTGATAATACGAACTCCACCAACAGACCGCACTGCCTTACTTGGTCAAAAACGGCAACAAAGTAAGCGTTGGAACAGTTTCTGCAATAATGGAAAGCGATTGCTAGTTTTTGGAATCCTCTTCAATGTCGCTTGAACATAAGCAGACATCAGAAGGAAGCCAATTGCGCTCGCACATGCATCTGCAGTTTTGCGGTAGTGGCTTTGTATAAATTTAGATTGGAATTGGCCATAAAAGCATTTGGGGTTGATTATTCGCCCACCGACTGTTAATTTTTGTCCCCCTTATACTTCTTATTCGTTCATTACCGACTGCACTCGCAAATGTGTTTGACGCGACGTGCTGATATCAGCGAAATCTGATAAGACATAAATTGCAACGGAATAATGCAATTCTAAGATGTCGCTTTTCTTAGTTAGGTCAGTAAGCATGACTGACTAAATCAGGGCATTTGTCGAAATGAAAAGCACCTCAATTGAAATTGATATGTGCGGCTACAGTTTTTTGCGCTTTCTCGCAAAACCTGTTGTGAATTTTGGTAACTCGCTGGAGCTGGGCGGATACCTTAGCGTATTTACTGCTGAGTCGACGAAGACAAGTGTCTGCGTGGAATAGAAGACTGCTGCTTAAAATTTGGCATGCGGCTTGATTAGTGCCACCAGAAAAGAAACAAAAGGACTTCAACATCAGGTTTAATGGGAAAATAATTTTAAATAATAAATTTATCTGTCTACTACAGCGATGGATAAACTAGCACATCCATTTCACACATCTGATGGCATTTTTATGACCTTTCTGCAACATACAGCACTTGCTACTCGGTTGAAATGCAGCGCATCAGCTCAATGATGCATCAACCTGCCTGTAAAGGCGTTTTACAATAAGTTTTCATTCTCAAGCACTCTAATCACACGTAAATCCTTGCACGAAGTAGACCGCTGCCAATGCATCTCCATTGCTAAAAGGCAGGGTAAACACCCTTTGAATGCATTGTGGAGTGAAGGGAACCATAGCATCAGTCGTTTTTCTGAGCCAAGTGATGGTCTAGCGGTTAGCGTTGATGCACTCATGCAAATGCATTAAAATTCTATCATAAAAATTAAGAACGGGTGTAACCAAAAGTAACCCTTCCTGCAGTTTCTGGCCAGCAAAAACGGATTCAAGGAGAATGATGAATAAGAGAAACGTTTTGCTTGGAGCATTTTGTGGTGCCATGAACATTACCAACTTTAAAGGAACCAGCTTCAAATAATTATCTACAAATTGCTCACAGGTTGGCAGTATCATCGTGATCTGTGCACTTATGCCCTTCAGCGAGTTTTGGATATTTGATTATGCGAAATTACCTCGCCTCAAGCATTTTGATCGAACATCATCTTTACGAAGGAGAGGAGAGACGAGATGAGGTGACGTCTTGAGCCACCCGGACTGTGCCGAGGTGGCAGTAATCCAGTAATTCAACTGGCCAAACTAGCTCACCACCTGTGTGATGCCAACACCAGCACTTACTCGATTCTCAAGTCCTTCCGTAAAGAGGTCTCAAGAAATAATAACTCTGGCTCACATAGGCATCACAGAAAATAGTGTCGATGAGAGAGAGTGAAATGCTTTTTTGCGTTCAGCAGAACTCAAATGCCCCAATGCATAACTCAAATAACTCATCATCTCTTAAAAACTCAATAAAGTTGTAGTCTGAACTTTTCCACAAGTAAGTTAATATGATGAGACTGTGTGCCCATATGGAGGTGGAAGAAAACTCCCAACAATGGAGAAAACGTTCTGATTTGAGGTGAAGTGGTTTGTGCGGTCACAGAACGCTGGTGCACATGCACACCCTCCCGCATGCCTTGCGACGAGGCCAGACTGACAGAAAGACTGCAATTTCTGGTCTGGTGAGCGTCGCATACAACAGCTGGCGTTTCACACTCCTTTTATCGTTTCGTTATATAAAATCTTGTCAGTTATGCAGTTCTCTTCCCATTTATACAGACAAACAATGCACCCACCTAACACATTCGCTTTGGCATACGTCTGCTCCCCACAAGGAAAACAATTAACAGACAACTTTACATCTTCGACCATACAGATGCGCTGTACTTTGTAACGCAGTTGCTAATGCGATATTAGCAAAGGGTCTACCCTTAGGCTTTCGATGTGAATGGTCATTGACATTGATGAGTGCGTTGCGTTGCGTTGCGTTGCGAACTCCACACAATTTCACGTGGCTCCGGTTTGACTTGTCGACTGTAATAAGGAGGCGGTGATTCGTACAATCACTATGGGTTTGAAATAAAAGAGAAGGAGAGGTAGACACTTCTCAACCCTTTTGCATTTTATGATCTTCATTGGATCCAACACAAAGTCGAGCACATTTTTAATAAATTACCAATTTTTAAACCAAAGGAATGCGAGTTTCTAAAAGCCGTCTAAATCTACTTTATGCAGGTTAGCGGTACTACCGCTACTTTGTCTTTTACTGGTGATTTCACAGGTTTGAAGTCTATCATCCCTATGGAGGGACTGCCGAGACAAAAATTACGCAATTGCAAAAGTTTATGCCATCATATTTTACAAGAGGACGAAACAATTCGTGTTTCTCCACAAAGCAGTGTTAAAAATCGACTTTTCGAGACGGCTCAGTTTTGAGCACAATCCCACTATGCTACACAAATGTGAGAGCCATCACAATGAATTAAAAAAAACTATCCACGGGACTGGGTTGGAATGTGCAAATCTCTAATGCGCTTTAGGTTAATGTTTGGGTCAACTGATCAGATCAGAGCGAGAAACAACCACCGAAACTTCGTTTACTCCCATCGGTGTGACAATCATCTCACCTTCAGGCGATGTGAAGCCAATTCGCGCCCAAAATTATAGCACGCATAACAGGTGTGTGATGTAGACATTAGCATTTAAAAGTCTTCCAGCTATTAGCCACTGAGTAGTGGTTTTGCCCCCAAAACATGCTTTCATCACTATAACACTACTGTTTACCTTGACTCTCTGGCCTCATTCACTTGGTAGAAGGGAAACATTCTGAAGATTATAATTAGCATGTTTTAGCACGTCCCGCCCTCAGCTCTGAGCCCTGACACTGGACCGTAGCACTGGAATGAACTTTTACGGATAAAATATCTTGCATTAGCTCAGCGCTTAATGATGTAGCCTGTGGCGAATGGGCATAGCAATGCAAAACGCAGTCCTCAGGCTTAGCCAAGAGAGCTAGGCACCATCACAAAACACGTGACTTCTCTTGTGCTCTTACTTCCACCCATTTGACAATGTTCCAACTGTGTAAAGCTGAACGCGTTCGAAGACTGAGTCATGCCTCGCCTTGCTCATTTCAGCCCTCACAAAAAGGGACCGATCAGTATTAGCACAATTCCCGTACTTGTGGAGCAGATGTGACAACTTCTAGATCGAATGAGTGAAATAGTGTTGCAAATAAAATCCATGACCTTATATTGCCAGTAAATGCATGCAAAATAGGTACAAACATTTCCATGGTGTGAGTAAAAATTCACAGAGGTGCAGTGGAAGTGGGGCAAGACGCAACTGCACCCGTATGCATCCATAATCCCCTCTCGAGCAGCAAAGTTCATCAACACGGAGCACTTTTCTAGCCAAAAGAAAATAGTTGCAAAAGCCACTTAAGCTTAAAGGTGGTAACGATAACCACGGATGAAGTAGAATTCGACAGGTTTCATACGGCAGCCCCTGTTCACTTGCTCACACAACTGGGCCAACACCGTTTTCAGCGAGTGATGCGGTTTAACAGAACCGCCGTATTCACCATGTCCACAAGTGTTTATAACCACATCACATAGAATAGAACACAATGAATCCTGCTGTTAATGCGACGATGGGACCAAAGCATTAACATAATCCACCCACTGGCAAAACAAAACTAGCCAGCCGTGTTTATCTCACTCAGGGTAAATTATTGCTAAAAACACGTCTCGTTAACAACCTTGCCAAAGGTCGATGAGGACAGTGGAAAAGTGGAAAGATTGATGATAGTCCACCTCCCCTTCTGATCTCTATTCCGAGTAGCTTCGATGATCTTGGCATCATGTCCTAACGTATCAGCAAGCCTCCACACATAGCCCTTGCTAGCGAAATTTGCAAAAGCCTTGTAGGCCACACCGCTGATTTTTGAAACTCACAACACGAGCAATTCGATGCAGAGTCCCACACACACACACACCGCGTGCGGTTAGGCATCGTATCTTCGGCTACCAAGATCGAAAATCCGTACACGTGCAACTTGCAAGCCAAGCAAACTCGTGAGACGATCCGAACTTGTGCATACTAGCATATCAGAGACCACAATGCTAGCGCAATCGCGCATACAAGCATGTGCATGGCAGTGAAGAGTTGTGTGCGATTGCAAAGCCCACGTGACCCTGCAACTGACCATAAAAGGCGAACTGAAGAGCAAGAACGCTTGCTAGGATCGAGGTGAGTTAGCACTCACCGAGATTACAGCCAGTCATCTCATCCTACGTTAGCCAATGCCAAAAGAAAGACAATTAGACGAAAGATACAACCGAAGGTATTCAACCCCACTAAATGGCACCGTGCAAGTGACACAACACCTCGTTGGCGTGGGGTACCTCACATGGCTTCAAAAAACCGCGTTGGAGAAATACGCAGTAGGAGAAACAAAGCAAATCCCGTAACCAGCCATCAGGAGCCAAGGCATACAACCTCCTGCTTTGCCAAATCTTTAAACACCGTCTCAGGACCTACCACTCAAGCTACTCGGAAATCATCCCACGGCAAAGGCACTGCCAGTGAAGGGGAAAAGTCAACTCACCTAATGGACCACTTATATATTGAGATAGTGGGGGTAAAGAAGCAAAGAGAGACTTCGCTTCATATCTACATTCAAATGAAAATGTACACTACATCCAAGCCCATTCGCAACCTCATCCGGTGAAAAGGAGAGAGTGCGGCGTAGGATTCACATAGACCAGACAGTCGGCCCAAGTCTTCGCGATGTTTTGTTGAATTTGCAGAGGAGAGATCAGAGCACATAGAACCCGAGCATTAGGCAGTACTTTACAAACGGCGGCAGGTGAATGAGTAAGGGATGGTGGAATAAACAGGGGGTAACGAGACGTATGTGCATGCGAGAAAAGAGGAAAAGAAATCAACGGAACTCAGGGCAACAAAAGTGTTCGGAGAATGAAGATGGCTGAATAAAGTCATATAGTGTTGATAGTGAGGACACGCACAGGCTATACAGAATAATAAGGTTTACTTAACATGCTCATGGTAAACTTTACAATATGTATATACTAGTCTGTGTGGTAATGGCGAGATATTGAGACGACGCCGGCTCAAATATACAAAACGCACCTACACACCAGACGTAAGAAACAATATGAACAACTCCATTCAGGTTTTTTAAACAGTGAGTGATGGGGAAGTTCTACACCGATTTTAGGTGGTCGTTCGACGCGCCAGCAGGAGAGATGAGGCCGACTTTGCCACTCCCACTTGAACTACAGTTACTACCACCTGCTCCATACTTCTCGAGTTTTGTAATAATGTGCTTTCCGTAGTTGTACTTGCGCAGCGTGCCAACAAGGGGGCGAATACGAGTTATAAGACTGTTTCGCTGCTGCTTATCGGCCAGCTCAAGCATGCGCTGAACTACGTAGTTAGCGAATTGGTCCTTCATCATATCGACTAAGACACCTCCAGACCCGCTATCCGTGCCATCTGCAGACAACAGCACCTCGTTTATGAGGGCCGAGCGCTCAGCAGGCGTAGCGTTGGCGATTGCCTTCTCCATAACGTTTGATGCAAATTTGTGCTCCGAGAGGGTGGCTACGCGACCACGCAAACTGTTGATTATACGGGACTTATCATCCTGCGAACCGTGCTCCAGAACATGCTATAAAAACACGCTTGGCACTTAACAAGAAATAAGAACAAAAGAAAACTTCACTAAAGCTCGTGCTTAATGCAGAGTAGAATCAACAGCGTTGATGGCATAAGATATAATTTCGATAAAAAATACACTCACCTGTACCACATAATTGCCATACTGGTCGTTGACCAAGTTATCGACACTCTGATGTAGCTCATCCAGAATTACTCGAGTTTGTTCAGTTGAGCAGTGCTCCAGAATGCGTTGGATAACTCGACAACCATAGGGATGTGACGACAAAGTATAAACCTGGGAATGAAATTCGTGAAAAAGAATGAAACCTGAGTGATACGAGTTATTCAAAAATCAGGATTGCTGCAGCTGATGAATCTTCATCAGACGAAAGCATTGATTCTCACGCGACCGCGCGTCAAATTAACTCATAGAGATAGGCATCGGAATAAAACAATTGCGCAAATCACAGTGGAAGCCGTCCAAAGGTCGAAAAACGCACGGAGGACCCTAATGGAAACGTCTCACCGAAAACAAAGAAAAGAGTTGACAAAAATTCCTGAACACAAAATCAGTTTAATTTGTGGAAGTAGTCAACCAATGGACCGTAGAAGGCATAATGGAGACCGTTGTATGCAGGCCGAAATTAATGGACCAACCACCACAGCTAGTGAATATTGAAAAAAGCCGATTCAAGAAATATGGAGGGGTTAGTAGTAGCGTTAGTCCTAGCGGTAATAAACGTAACTTTGCAACTGGTATGCAACCGTGGTGAGAAAATTTATGAAGTGAAAATGCAGGATGAAAACTACTACATACACAGTGATCGAGGCAAACACAAGCAGAATTGTAGGACGAAATAATTGTAGATGTGCACCCAATTTGCATTACGAAGTCGTCAGCTTCAAGTACAAACAACATTCGTAATTAAAACGCAAGCATGAGTCTTTGAAACCACAATTAGACCGTTTAATCAACGGTATTTAAGCCTCGTTTATTCTCCAATACGTTAAATAGATGCTCGAATTTAATAAGCAATCCTAAGCACGTAGAGGTGGATTAGCAGCTATTTAACGAGGACAAGAAAAGTAACTTAAGCCAACATTAGCATAGCCAATAATTAGTAAATGCAATAAGTTGCAGAAGTTGGATGGCGAATACCCGCAGCACTCACAAGACTTCACACAGGCTGACACTAAATGCACATGTGTACGTGGCAATGGCACTTGTCAGCGCAAATGGATGTGCGTAAACCTAGGTGCCCTTGCGAAGTAGGCCAATCAAACTGCGAAGTGATAAACCACGGTGACGACACGGAACTAACAGTATATGTACACGCAACAAGTACGAATCCATTGCCAGCAATTGCCAAACCAGAAGTCACCATTGTAGAATGAAAATCTTATCTAAATGGCGGCAAGCACTTAGCAAAATGAGAAAGCACAAAGGCCTTGTGTCCATACGTATGTAGTATCATACAGCGGAACAGAAAAAGCTGGGGAATAAAATACTTCCTTCGGAGAAAAGGTGGGGGCGGGAGAAGCACGCCTACCTGACTGCGGAACGTAGTTATGATGAAATCCAGCTCAGCCGAGGGAACACATTCGATGCATTTTTGAATCACATGGTTGCCGTTCTGATCCTTCACACAACGCATCACATGAGGACGAAGTTCGCTAATGATACGGATTTTGGACTCTAGTGGAACCGATTCAAGAGCCTTCTGAATAACTCGACAGCCATACATTTGTACCGCAAACTCCACAACGTGGCCGTGTAGGCACTGAGAAAGAAGCTGAATGAACCAAGAATGAAATTAAGAACCACCTAAACATCTTACCTCCTTTTGATTATCAGTTCCAAATTCAAAGAACTTCTGTATGACATAGTTTCCGAAAACGTCGACCATCAGCTTGCCCGCTTGAGGGAGAATTTCGGAAAAGACAATATTTTTTTCGTCAACAGTAGCTGTTTCCAACTTCTGCTGAATAAATCGTGATCCGTGCTGATCACGAGCGAACTCAACAATGTGATCACGAAGCTCAGAGAGTTGGATGTGCTGGAAACGAGCAGTCGAATTTCGAAATTCTTCCAGCAACTGGCTTCTGCTAACAGTAACCCCAGCGGTGTTAGCTACTGGAGAAGGACCACCTAAAATAATTCTTCAATCGTTGACTCAATACAAAGTAAAATTCTAAAAAATACAATCAGAAAATGAAAACCGTAGCATCCATAAAAACAATGGAGCTGGAAGATTGCTTTGCCTGAATATTTCATAAGTTATTCCCATAAGTCGAGAACCATCACCTGATTATCACTTAGATTGAATATAAATCAATGCTACCGATGAACTGGAATCGGGTCATCATAATGATATGCGCTCGTGCGATGTATGGGACAAGGACTAGAGTGAACCAAAAAATATTGCAGCCCAGGTTCAAAGCGGCTTAGGAACAGAGCCTACCCTCAATAGCTGAGTAACCGGAGGCGGTAGGGGTAAAGTTTTTCGCAGTATTAACGACACGAGCAAAGCCTGGTGGAGGTGGAGGGGGTGGTGCTGACGGGCCAGCCTGACTTCCTGAGGTTGCCGATACGTTTGCTCCCGGTGGGAACAGTGCCGACCCTCCTGGATGTGGAGATGCCGTAGGCGGCAAAATGCCTATCTGCGTAAGCAAAGACGAGATTAGTTACACTAGAATTAAAGGATGGCTCCAAGAGAATACAGCAGACAAAACATGCAAACCTGCGGCAAACCATACGGAGTAATTGCACTCTGTTGTGGCGGAAGGGGGGCACCCACTTGTCCAGCGCCACCAGCCCCTCTCATTCCTGCAACTGTGGCCGCTTGGAAAGGCTGAAGAGCAAAGTGCTGCTGCTGATTAGGCGAATTAGGCTGCTGTGGCTGTTGTTGTTGCTGTTGATTGAAAAATAGCTGATTTTGCATTTGAAGTATAAGGTAGGCAACAAGACGGGCATGATCAGGTGTCAAATCAGGTGTTGGCTGTGTCTGGGACTGCGCTTGCGATGCGGCGTTTGGCACTCCCTGTGAAGGTGGTGGGAGTGGAAGCGCAGGCAGAGGAGGTGGAGTAATTGATGCGGCCAAGGCTGCTGTTGCTGGATTCTGAGCAAGTTGTTGCATGAACATGTTGAAGACTAAGGGATTCCATGTACCTACAATCATAATAGGAAAGCGAATCAATACGGCCAAGTGATGCCCACAGCGAGCAAACCACAAAAGAAAAACGAGAACTGCCAGTGCGTCAACACAAAAGATTTAGCAAAACTCCAAAATTAAGAATAATTAAAGACGAGGTGCTTCAATTTTCTCCCCTCCGTGTCAAAGTCGTATTGACATTAAGGGGCGGCACTCCGACCGTCTGTAGATACCAGACAGAGAAAAATGCGAAAAGCTGATCGACGGATGGCGGCTCATGTTTGATGAACAAGTGTGAGGCTCGTGACAGCGAACACCGACGTCTGACATTGAGGCAGCTGGGTGATGAGCCGGCATGCTAACATAAAACTCAAACGCTCTAGCTGTTGGTGTCGCACTGATGGGTATGACGCAAGTTGATTTGAGGGCAAAAACACGGAACCAACGGACGCCTGTATCAAAACCCGTGAAACAACCAGAGGCATAACTCACTCGAAGGTGGAGAAACACTGGAATTGGAATGCGACGGCGGAGTAGGAGCATTATGAGGCTGCATGAACATCGACATGGCCATGGCCATCGACATTGGATCAAACTGAGGAGGGGGCATTGGTACAGGCATCGACGTGGACGGAGCAGAACGCTGCGCAGCTAGCGGAACCGCAGAAGCAACCTCCGCTGCTGCTTCGTTACTACCAGAGCTGACCACAGGAATGCTGGGTGATGCATTATCCGGGAGATTGGCAACTGGCGGAACTCCTGATGGCATCTGAGGAGGTAACCCACTGTTGCATCCGAAAGAAGGCTGGAAGAAAGGGAATGAAAGCCTATAAACTGTTTAAAGATAACAGAGGCTGCAGAATCGCTAAAACTACCTTTCCACTGTTCCCATCGAAATGGAAAAAGGAGTGGCCAGAAGGAATACCGCACAAACTGCTTCCACTATTGGCGCTAACTTTCTTCCCCACTAGGTGGCCATAAAGGCCAACGCCGCTTCCACAAATTTCACCAGGTAGTGGATTACCAGCAGTTGTAAAGGCATTTTCGCTGACACAGAAGTCACCGGGGCCCTCATTTGAACTGGCACTTATGTTCATCTGCGGAGCCAGAGAAAAGTTGCCAGCATTCGGCTTCGACTGCCATAGACTGGGAAAACCCGACGGAGGTAAAGGCTGCTGAACCGCACCTGCAGCAACTTGACTAAACGTCCTAGGTTCCGTTGCATTACCGCCGTAAAGACCTCGCCAGGATGAACTCTAAAACCGATGAGTGTACAAACACAGCTTACACCAAGCAGTGAATCGTCCCATTCCCACGCGCCTCCATTATTATCAAGTTTAGCTGCAGCAACTGCAACCTCATCCAGCGATTGGCTGTCATCATTTGCGTCCCTTTTCAGTTGATCCTCTGAATCGAACAGACGATCATTTATCCACAAACGTCGATTATAACCCTTTGATTCCCAAATAGACTGGATGTCAATGCCAGGCATAGACTCCGGTGCAGAGGCAGAAGCCATCTTGCTTTTTCCAACACCATCCACATCTCCAAGTGACGTTGTCAGAGCTCCAATTGACACAGGCGTAGCAGAATTAATATTCCCAATGCCCACACCCGTGACGTCTCCAGAACTGGTATTAAAATCATCCACAGACGTCTGACCTCTGCGTTCTGCACCGATAGCCCATATATGATTTGCCCGAGATGCATCGAAGACAGAAAGACCTTGAAAATGGTTAGCCAAAGAAGCATTAGCTTCAGTCTCCGTCTCTCCATGATCAGTGATACCACGAACTGCTCCACCGGCCGTCAAATCAGTACCATCATCATCAGTCAGGTCAAAACCATCCGGCAGATGAGGAGTGCCACGATCAGAATTCTGGGCTCCGACTTGACTTTCCTGCACAATTGTATGGAAAAAGTAAATCCAGAGGAAAGCGTAAAGTTGGGCCCGATGAAATAATACGGACTTACCATCGATGGAGCCCATTGCGTGGGGAAAGACGTCTCAACGCGTGCTCGATTGGACATGAAATTGTTGACATCGGTTTGAAAACCAGGTGGTGCGGTGCTGATAATCATTTGGTCGACGGGCAAATCGGATGCCGGATCTTTCGCCTCACTTGAAGTCATTGACAAACGTACCACTTCAGAGTAATTACAAGATATGTACAAAGGCTTTTAAGCCCTTCAGGAAAAGGCTAAAAGGGTGCATTGACAACAATAAATGGCAAAGACGTAGTTTTATACTAACACACAAAGTAAAGCACTCACAGCTATGTACAGTATATACACCAAGCCCAAAGCCAAAAAATCCCTCTTGAAGATATTGATCGCTATCGAAAGTGGTTCAGCTAAACAAAACAGTTAAATAAAATACAGGCTCAAAATAGTGAAAATGATTAACAACAGCGTAAAATTTTTGTAAAATATTTATTTAATAAAAAATATGCAAACGTACTTGGCTAAATTACTTTTAGTCATTGTTCTGTCACATACAAATGGGGTTGACCTGTGCTATTTTCCCAAATGGTGTTCCTTGCTAACTTTTGCCATCCTTTTCACAAATAAATAGATAATAATCGCACGTAAAAGTTCAATATTTACAATACGTGTTTTAAGAAAAACCACAATCAATAACTGATATTTAGTAGTTTCGAAGATCTACTAGGGGGTTACCATACCACCCTTCCCCAAAGGAAATTTCGTGCCTACAAACGAGCGGCTGTTAGGTAAAAGCACTGATATAACTGAACAATCGGGGCGAACAACCCTCTAAGTACATTCTGATTTCTGATTGGCCAACATGTCTGGTTGGGGATGCTAGGTTCTTAATGTTCCCAGGCAGCACTTATACTTTGGATTCACCGGGAGACTCTCGGTCCACGTATGATGGATGAGGAGGAAGAATGCTTCGTATTTCCAGCTATCACGAAGCCCTACTCACAAGTAGTGCCCTCATCATCACCAAAAAAGGATCGTGCAGATTCACTTACTCCCCAACGGAGAGCCAGTAACCTTTCTGCGAAACCTCTTTATCGTCAAAATAACCGCCAAAGAGGTTCTAGCTCTCAGTCACCCATGCCGAAGGAGCATTTATCACGGTACGCTGGACAGCCTAGCAGTAGCGATCAGAGTAGGAAGTTTTTACGTGTCCCACACCCACAGGCCGAGGAGGGGATTCCAAAGAGAGGTCTATTAAAAAAGTCCAGTCTTCGGACAAAAACTGACGGCAATTCTGAAGTTCGGAGAAGCCTCATTTCGATACAGGATGTCAGAAAGTACTCTGTGGTTGATCCATCCACTTTGAAGTTTGTTCAAGGTATGTTATTCCTGAGGACTTATAAGGTATCAGATCCTTCTATGCATACGAATAATTACACTACCATGAAAAAA
>UYWX01020367.1:70356-112389 GCA_900622495.1 Hydatigera taeniaeformis | reverse complement strand
CAACCCACAAAATTAACAAAAATGGCTATTACTAAAAGCATGCTTCTTTGCTCGATTCTTTTATACCTAATTCTACTTTCTTTCAAGCTGACATGCGGTAGAAACGGCCGGTCTGAGGAAATTTGGCCTCTGCTCCGTAAAATCGGCGCAAAGGCTTCAAGACGTGTTTGACATTGCATGGGAACAAGAATCCAGTTTCATCCTTCCCTTTTGTAACCCAAAGCATATTTAAGCTTCGAAGAAAGTAAATTGTGCCTATTATTCAAGCTATAAGGGTCCATGATCCCGACTTACCATCAAAGTATGAAGCTTCAGTTCTCTACATGTGTTAGGTCACTTACATTTTTTTGTAGTCTGCTGTTATGTTTGGGAGGGGAAGAAGATGAAAAAGCTCAATTTCACCCTTCTGGATATCGGGTGGAGAATCATTCAGGTACTCAACGCCGCCTATTTTTCTCCTCATTATTACTTTGGTTAAGAATAATTTCAATATTATGCATTATTTATACATCACCGGCGTAAAATGAACTCTCTAGCAGATTTTTTACTACAATTTAAGATCTTGCTATATTCATGCACCTTCTTTTGTGTCAAACATCTGCAACCTGTTTTTGCTGTGAATTCTACAAAGCCACTTCTCTCAATTTCGACTTTATTTACCCGCCATTGCTTTATCACGTGTTAACTTTGATTCACAGGTCAGTAATTATCACGTCTTTTGTTTTTTATTTGCTTACCCATTAACTCTAATCATCGCTGGTAGCAAAACCTAAGTTATAAAGGTTGGTAGCCAGTCCATCATTCTCGGAAGACGCGCATCATTTGACTGACCCTAACTTCTTTAGAACTCCTGATGCAACTAATTTCCTATTTCTACAGGCTGTCGAGCGTCAGACCGTATCCATGTTTTACCCCAAACTCTCTTGCATAGTGGCCTTTCTACTGGCTGTGTTGCCACTGTTTTTTCACGCTTGGTATCAGCAATCTCCAAGCCAGGCTTGCTCACACTCGACTCACTCTTCAATGAGCATTGGGCCTCTCCTTGAGGCTGAGATGGGAGGACGAAAAGTAGACTCTTCAAGAAACCCATTGGACACACCCGGCACTCTGATTGTATTTCTTTACCAATGGATTGCAGATTTTGTAACGCATTGTTTCTTTGCCTCCTCCGATGGCCTTGTCGATGGAACTTCCTGGCTTCGACTTACTAAACTGTAGGTGTATTTTTTGCTCGATCCCCTCTTGAACTCTTTTGTTGACATTGGAATCCATTCCTCTTTTCCTTTTCTTAGGGATAATGTTGTTATTGGTCTTGGGATCTGGCTCCGTCTCAATATCTACATAGTCATCTTCTTTCTACTTTCCGTGGCTGAAAGATCATTCCAACAAGTGAGCGTTCATCACCTGACTTTTGTAATTTACTTTTAACTGCAATGTGAAAAAGCATTCAAAATCCTTCGCGATGTGAGTTTAATCTTTCATTTCTAGTTTTCGAAGTTTCCTAAGTATATCTCCAGACCTGGTAAATTAACGCGTCTTCTACAACGACCAACCTGGTTAACTCATTCGAATGTGGGACCAAGTTCTCTAAATCTTTCTCCTGTCAAGCCCAATTAATTACCTTGTAATCCAATATACTGACTTTCATCCAGCGTTCAATGTTGATGAACTAACTTCGATGTCACTATTTTGAAGAGAGAAACTGAGATTGGTGCAGCCATCATGCTAGAATTTCTTCTACTAAATTTATTGCGCATGCTAAGTTCTATTTGCGTTAGTATCATTTCTACGAATTTCACGTTGTTTCAGCGACTTCTGTATGCAAAGCACTTCTTTGCTCTAACTTCAAGTCATCGAGCTCGTAGATGTCGCATCCCTCACCTTCGATTGAACAAGGTGGCTCACGTAAAGTGTTGGCTAACACTTCGCTCGTACCTCAAAAAGCGAGGACCGCAACGCTCCATCGAGTGTATAATCACTGCTACATTCTACCTTGCCTTCGCTTTTGGCCTCTTCTTTTGCGCTAGGGTGCGTGCTTTCCTGCTTAACCCTATTCTGCTTCTCCTTGAATAACGCTCACTAAAACATTGTTTATAGCATGATTTCTCATGGAATACCATGAAAAACAGCCATTATCATGCAAACTGCAGCAATTTTATCCGTTTTTTTTCTGCCTCAGTTCCTGATCAGTAATCCAAGCCGACGCGGTGGCGTGTTCTCCAGCCTAGCCGTGTGGGATATTTTGGCCTACACAGCAGCACTAAGCTTCTTTCTCCTCCGTTTCCTCACCTTAGGAACTAAGATCACGAAAAAGTTCCGCAACATCTCCATCCTCATCACCGAGCAGGTGAGCAATACTGTCGAGATAGTTACGACTCAACGAAGTCACACACATTCAGAAGCACCACCAAATGCTCTTACATGGCTAGCAGATCTCCCTAACAACCTCACCTAACTTAATTTCCGGTCGAGCATTCTGCTCCAACTTAACATCGTTCGTTATTCATCGCTCAGAACCTCTCCGGCTTGCTAGGACTTGCACGTCGCGAACACACGAGTTCCTTCTTCATTACCTGTTTCCCCCATGATATTTATCACGTACAGCAACCAGTAACTAAGCATTCCCGTTTTGTTGCACCATCAGATGAATCTCAACCTATGCATGAATCGAAAACCACACAAGAAGGAGGAATTATCGATAACAAACCAAGTCCTGAAACTGGCAGAAAACCTTCTCAAGGAAGTTGACGGTCCCTACCGCATCTGTGGATGGGCAGTGAACCCACTAATCTACAACGTATTCAAACTGGTCCTCCTCTCCTGCTTCTCAGCTTTCATTTCGGAAATTCTTGGGTTCAAACTAAAGCTTTACAAGCTAAAACTAAATCCTGCCAATTGGTAATTAAACGATGTCCCTTCGCCTCTGAGTCATTCTGTTATTGCGAGACATTCGCACAAACCTCGAAGATATTTGTTTACCAACTTATTTACCAAATATACTTTCCTCGTACTCCCGTCGAAGTCGGTCCTCCAACAAACCCCAGGCTTAGAACTACTCAACTACCTTAGACAAACAAGTATACCAAACAGCTACCTTGGAAGTTCAAAAGTGAATTGTATCACCGAACATATATTCGCAAAGATTAGGCTCGGTGAGCGTTGGTACGCTCGCGGGACTTTGAAATAACATACGGCTTTGTGTGACTTCCAGGAACACCGGGGGCGGGACCGAAGTGACGGCAAGCTTCCCGCGCCTTCCTAGGTCCCTGGAGAAGCACAGTACCTTTGCCGAGTGGAGCCTTTATAGCCAACTGATCAATGGTCAATACTTTACCACCAGACTTTAAAATCCTGTTTCTGGCCCCAGCAGTCACTCGAAGGGCGAAAACCTATCAATGTACAAAAATCGACACTCATAAAAGTATACCTGACCTAATGAACAAACAGTTAAGCGACCTACACAAGGAAGTAGTGAAACTCACCGTCAACTTGGGAACCTCACGCATACGAATGTCATTAGTGACAGTTCCAATAACAACAGCGACTTTGCCCTCACGACCAGGTTTCTTCATCTGCCTTGACAGCCGTGAAAGTGAAAGAGGAGCTCGATTAATACGACTCATGAAAAGACGACGCTTTATAATATTATTGAATTTCGAATGCGTACGCCTGGCCAAAAACTTGTACAACTTGACCAGCAGACGCAGGTAAACATCACCGCTCTTGGGATTCCTACGAATAACCTTCCTCTTGTCTCTGTGACTTATATCAACGCCCTAAGATAAAGCATTAAGTGAAAAGTCCAAACCATGACTCAAGACAACCAAATGTGCCGCACGTGGGGCAACAACTAATTCAAACAAATGACTTAAGATCCAAACAAACAACGAAAAAGGTGAACAGAAGAAGCAGCAGAAAAATCAATAAGTATCTATGTGTATCTTAGCTTAAATTGTGTTGTTATTATTGCAAGGCTTACTGTTGCACAGATAGCCATACACGCAACATTTAATTCAGGTTATATTATTTAGGTATATACAATATATTGAACTCTAAAGGCGTTTATAATTGAAAACCTTATTGGTATTACATCACTTAGCAAAGGAATTGGAGGCATCGGTAACATTTAGGGTAGCATCTCGAGACTTCCCACAAAATGGAAGAAGGCTTTAAAGTAGCTTAATGCATGTATTTGAGGTAGTGAAAAGGAATAAAGTCTGACTTGATTTATTAGCTGTATTTCTAAGACCACCGTTTTGATGGAAATGGGCATGGCTATTTACTTGTATTCAAAAGGAATAGCAGAGATAAGACTATTGCAATACTGTTTATATGGCCACCTGATATCTGGCGGTTAATTTAGTAGTCATCGTGTTATTTTATGAGAGGGCTGTGTGATGCTTTGGTTATGTGACTACCGGACGTTTGGCGGTCACTTTAGAGTTTGTTAGGCCCATGTACACGTGGGCTGGCCTCCGGGTCACACTCAGGGCCCATTTGCCCTGCCGTCTTCGGAATACATGTATTCAACCTCATGCATTCTTTCACCCTGTGAGAAACCCCGGTACACTACACTGCTAGCAGCGGCTGGTCTTCAGGTCAAACTCAGGTTTACGCCATCCTTCCCACCTGGAATACATGTATTCAGCTTAACATAATGTCTTTCTCATAGCCCTACAGCTATGACCTAGCCTGAGGGCCAGCCCACACGACAGAAGGTACGGTCACCAAAGTGGCTGTTATTCGCACAAGTACTCACTTCTTATTAGGTAGAAGAAGGCGTAGAGTTAAGCTGGATGCATTCTTTTTTATGAAGATAAGAATGGATTGCCTTTGCCTGAAGGACAGACAATGCGCACAATGGCGAGACGAGTAATATACCCATCGCCAGATACCAAAAGTGCATCCCTTGGCATTTGGTCGACACTCTCAGTACTTGCTTTGATCCACCTTCTGCGTCAACCATCACAACGTATCCAATTCAGCAAACAAACATCCATTTGCAAACTGCGCCAGTCATCGGCTCCCACGAGATTGAGGGAATGCATATGAAGCGCGCAGCATTTTCAATTGGATTTGGCATTACGTTGGACCTTAAAACCGGAATCAGAGTCGGGAACTTTTGTTGACCATCATGTGTGCCCCAGACTGGACGTCCGAGCGCTGACCCAAAACAGATGCGCAACATGGGAATCGGGATATACCGCAATCCTCTATGGAATGCCATAGCGGACACCATACGCGAACGTGGTAACTAGCACTCAAGAATTAGGTGTTTCCAGATGGTTCACGATGGTGGTAATACAGTTGAGTTCGCATTGCATTGCAAGCAGTGCAGTGCCCGGAGACCTTTCCATATGGTAATCCCATGTGGTAATAGAAGGCGTTGGGCACGGTCGAGTACTTGCAATGGGAGAGTGGCATGGATTGAAGACCAGCTCATCCGACGGAAGTCGAGTATACACCAAAGTGACCGTCAGCTTTACAGGTAGTCGAATGAACAAAGTTGTTTGTAAACACTTCAGTCGTACGTAGGCCTTAAGAAGAGCAGACTGACTACATATATGCTAATTTTTAATTTGATCTTTTAGGAGATAGGCGGTCACGCAATTCGGACACGAATCTGTTTCATGAAGAAGGCGAAGGTGATATTGGTTTATTGTTTCATCGATTTTTCCCCTCTCCTTTCCCTTTCAAGATGCAAATAAACCCACCCCAACCAACTCTCTTGCGAACTCAGAGGCTTATGGTCCTGAGGATAGGCTGGGAAGTCCTGCACCGATCTTCTGGAAAATAATTGATGTTTCAGGTTATCATAAAATTACGTGGCACTGTGATACTTTGATTATGTAACTACTTGTTGTCTGGGGATAACTTTGTTTTTGTCTTGCTCTTGTACCCGCAAACTGGCCTTCGGACCAAGCTAAGGATCAACCCTATTTTTTACCTTAGAACACACGTAATCAGTTCCACTTGATGTCTTTTAGGAGTGGGAAGTGTCCAGGCACTACAGGCACAAAAGATGGTCGAAGTCGGTGTTGCCTTCACATTCTTTCGTTTAAAACAATTTTTTGTGCTTGCAACTTTACTTTATCCCTCAGCCCTTTTTGATTTAGCTTTCCAAAGTATATCATCCTCATCAACATAATGTCGTGTTGCTATTAAAACGGGGAGTTCAAGAGAGGGTTGGTTTCAGATGATTTATTTGGCATTTGGTACAGGAAGAATAAGGATTGGGATGCAGATGGTCCAAATAGGAGATATCAGCTGGAGAGAGACTTCTCACCATACTCGCGCACGTGATTCGAGTTCCCAATTGGTTCCCGCCTCTCTCCTATGAAAGTCCACCTAAACAATCTAGTATATGTTATAGGTAGTGTAATGCCTTGCTTATGTGACTACCTGACGTTTTGCGGTCACTTAGAATTTGTCTGGCCCCTGTACACATGGGTTGGCCTTCGGGCCACACTCAGGCCCCATTTGCTCTGTCGTCCTTGGAATACATGTATCCAACCTCATTTATGCCTTCTTCCACCCTATGGGAAGCCTTGGATCACTACAATCAGTTCCTTTATACATAGGTGGGAATCGCGAAAGTAATTCGAATAAGAGTCCGATTTGGTTGGAGGTTCACTCTTACGGTGACGTTCACATCGTTCCTTTTTGCACGCTATGCCTAATAAGCTTCGTCAACTAACTCTTCTGAAGTTCGAGGGCAGACAGGCAGTTCCTGCAACACCTGTTATGCCTTTTAATCTGAACTGATGTGTCAAAACACTTCAGCATTTTAACCCAATTTTATAGACTAAAGCCTTTTTAAAAGAATCTAAACTTGCAGCTGATGATTTAAAATGGTAAAATTTATGTATTTTGCGTTTGTTTAAGTCGTTCAGATTAAGTTTCGACGAGATGTGCATTGTTATTGTATTCTTGGACTTGAGCGGTCTCTTTGCCTGACATCCTTCGTCTCATTTGGTGTCTCTACGCAGATGTCTTATCCTCCACCTCCGGCAGCACCTTATGTCCCTCCTAGCGGTCAACCGCAGGGTTCGGTGCATTTTTTCCTTTGATTGCTTTTTTAAGGATATCCAGCTTACCCTCAGCAGCCGCCCTCCTACCCTCCGGGTTTTCAGCAGCCTGGTGCGTAGATGCTTTATTTCCCTACAGTTGTTCTTTTCCTAATTCGTCTCTTCATTTTGGTTGTGTTTTCCTTTGACATGTGTCGATATCTGTGGGATCAAAGTATATTGTTTTGAAATTATCTAGGATACCAGGCGCCTGGATATGGCGGTAGGTGTTTGCCATCTAGTTCCGATTTTTACGCACCATTATTTTGGTATGCATTTTATAGAAATTCTTTTTCATTGTGGTTTTATGGTGAGCTTTGTATTTTCACCCATTTCCCACGCTTTGGTGCTTACAGGTCTTCCTCCCCCTGGTTACCCAGTACCTCCTATTCGTGTGCCAGGTTACTTTATGTTATGGTGGTGATGTTGTGCTCTGTTGTGCTCGATTTTCGATTACCATATTTGCCTTATCAGCTGGTAGCTATGGCTATCCTGTATACATGGTTGGTATGTCAGAGTTTCACTTCGTTCTTTGCTACACGTTCTTTTTGTGTTGCCTGAGAGCTTTTCGATTTACCTGTATGTGTACGTGTTTTGGATTCGTTTATCATCACCTGCACACAAACGGTTGCGCTGATATTAACACTCGATTCTGTTAGGGTTGGTGGGCAGGAATGAGTAGCTAATTGGTTTTGTTGGGTCGTTTACCGCATTTATTTTTAGCATGTTTGTGTTCCCATTTCATGAGGACTCTGTTTGGTCTAGACCTCCTAAATAACTTTCCAATGTCGTCTTATTTCCCTCACTGGCATTGTTGGCTGCTCTTACGTTTCCTTCCGCGCTCAAACTGGCGAAAAGTTTTATATCTACTCGATTTTTCGTTGTTTGATGGTGGACTCCAGGTCTGTCACTTTCATTTTAATGTCCTCGGTAGGTCAAGGATATGATTCCATGACATCGAGAGAAGGTATCACAACCATAACAATCTTACGCACTCTATAACTCGGCTCACTTACTACAGGAAGTTCATTAAATTTGCTGCTTTTTGGTCTTCACATTTCCTACACCGGCTTGCCTTAGTTTAGATAGTGCAGCGGCTGTAGATACTCATTGCTTCATCGTTTTTGGTAATTTTTGTCTATTGGACGGTACTTACTCTTTGATGTGGCAATAGTGGAACTGACGTGGCATATCACACTACAAGAATGATTCTACAAAGTTGTAATGAACTTTACTACCCTAGATAGATGTAATCTAAGCGAATGATTTCATCATGCTGGCCCAAATGTGGATTGCGTAGGCGGTCATTATTGTGATTTGAATCAACTGCATGAATACATTCGAGTTTTGAACAGGCGACTTTCAAGGACCATTCCTTAAGCCCGGTTCTTATTATTTCTGAATTATGGAGGTGGTCTTTTTAGTGGCGAGATGTTGTACTTCGTCAATAGGAGTGGACGTAACCAGCTAATGCCAATCTCTAACATTGCTTTGGTTCCCAGTAATGAGAGGAATTAGGTCTCATTATTTATTTGACATCAGGTCTCGTGGCATGTGCGCTTTTTCTCGTCTATAATGGTGTTCATTGTTGAAGCTGCTGAATTTCTTATATTTTAGGCGATGGAAGTAAGCTTTACTTCTTCCACTATCGGAGTTTAACTGTACTAACCGTTCTAGCACTTTGCTTGTTTTTTTATAATTTATTATCGTTTAATTAGTGGACGGGTTACATTATCTAGTAATATAGCCAACCATCGGAGAGTATAGGTGCATAATTCACGCTATTTTTAATAAGAAAATCATTCTATCCATTGAGATCACTTTCGTTCAGAGGCATAAAAGCGTGTCGTTTCTCAAAGTAATGGAGAGCACATCCGATGAAGACATAACTTGCTATCGGTTAAAACAGCATTTCTTTAATTGTGATTTTTGTGGGTATTCTATGCGTACTCGCTGATAATTTATTTCGAATTCGTTAATAATCTGGCCTGTGCCGCAGTTTGCGTTAACTCCTCTCATAGTCTTAACACATATCAGGATATCTTGTTCGACGAAATGCTAACTTGTACCGTTTAAACGATGCTTCCTAACTTTGTGTGCGCATAATTATCCAGATTTGGTTGCTGGCTCTCTCTTAAACCTCACATTAAGAGCACGCCGTTGTGGGCCCTTACTTGATGTGTAATAATTTGCTATCAATTGAACTAACTTAAGTTTCCTTTTATGCATGTGGCCTTCAAATCCAGCATGAGTTGCCTACCCTAACAAAACCATTTTGTTTGATTGGGAGTTCGTTGGCTCAATATTTTCGACTTGACTATTTCGCTCTTATGGTTGTCGCACTTGGCTTAATTTCGCGCATCTCATGCATCGTCTTTGAGCGATTTTGATAATTTAACCCGGTAAATGCACGCGCGAAACAGCTTTGGCGTCCTCTGCCTCAACACATCTCTATTCAAACTACGGCACTAGTTAGTTTCATAGCATCAGTTTCGCATGCTTGCTGATTTGTAGGGTCGGCATTTGCACAGGACCACCCTATAGAATACCATCCACTGTTAATCCATGCTCTGCGCTTTTTAACAGTTGCCCCATTATGCCTTGTTTCGGATCTGTTTTACGTTTTTGCGCTTTGTAACGGGGAAAATCCAACAAACTTTCATTGCCTTCTCATTTTTCGGCATTGGTCACAACATTCAAAGTTTTGTTTAGTCCATATCCTATTCTCATGCTTTACTAGCTTACACACCAACTCAGAACGACCCTGATGGAGGTAACTTTACCGACAACGAGTTCGCTGCATCACCTTTTAGTGACAAGGCCATCAGACGTCGATTCATTGGGAAGGTAAGTTGTTGTGTACATCATCTCAAAACTCGAAGGAATCTGTAGTTTAAGGATGATTATATACCGTCCTTTAGATTGGCAGTTATTTTGCTGATCAGGGTTGTTTTATCTTGAATTTCTGACTAATCTAATTTTATCACGAGTGGATCTTTAGCACTTTGATTTCCATTATTCATTTCAGCTTTTTATTTGACTGAATTGTTTTGCTTTTAGGTTTATTCCATACTGGCCGTCCAATTGTTGGTAACAGCTGCAATTGTCGCCATGTTTACGCTAGTGTGGGTTATTTTTTGGCTTTTTCTGATATTGTCCTACAATACTATTCTGAAGTTGGTACCTTTCGTTAAGTTTACTTAATTGAGTAAGAATTGTTAGTAGCCAGCGCGTCTCCTGTGGTGTAGATGACTTTCAAAATACTTTTATCCGCCTACGCGCATCTACGAGATGGAACCATGGAGACGTCGATTTTAATTTATTGTAATGCTTGTGTTTAATCGCAGCGGACGTTCGCCCACTCAGGTTTGCGTCATGTGTACACCACGCGTACCAAAAACTACTCCATTTCGGTTTATCTTTTAACTAGTACATAAGTTCCTTGCAATCTGGATTATTATCAGTTATGGACACAGGCGAATTGTTTTGCATGGCACCTCTAGGATGGAAAGTGATAATTTTAGCAGTAGCTGTTTTATCTCATCAAGGTTAGCCTTACTAAACTCGATGATTTTGTTAGCATAATTATTGATGAAGCGTTGTGCTTTGCTAATTCATGTGGTGTGGCAACATTTTATGTACCAAAATCTCCTTTTTACGCTTAATCCTTTCCTAGATTTTTACATTTTTTATAGTCCGCCTGTTCGGGCGTGGGTCCGGCGAAATACCTGGTTTTACTACTTGGCATAGTGAGTTACCATTGTTTACTTACAGTTTGTTGCTCTATTAGTCCCAATTAGCTGTTTTAATTTTCCGGAATCGCACTTAGTTTTAGATACTTAGGAACCCCATTATCTTTGCTACTGATTATCAAAGCCTCTGAAGTAGGCTCTGTTTACGATGCAGTATCTCCCACCTGTGGGCGATGCGCATCTGGCGTGGTTCAAGGCGCAGTACCAACTACTGCTACTGATAAATCATTTTAGGTGGATAAACAGATGTATTCGTGCTGGCCTGATTGTAGATACCTATGGCCTTATTATCCGATTTTAGTGTGTTGACTTTTCCCTTGACTGCTTATCCTACACGGCACTTCGGGCTACTGTCCGACAGACAACTCATTCACCAGCTTTGTGTGTGCCTTTACATCTTACAATATTTGATGCATCCAAAAGGCACGAATATTCTATTGTAGTGCTGTCTTCTTCGCCACCTATATTGCACTAGCCTGCTGTGGCAATATACGCCGCAAATTTCCTGGAAACTTCATTGCCCTTGGTGTTTTCGTGAGTTCTACATGAAGCTGCTCTTTATAGATGCTTCTCATATTGTACTTCACTAAATATTCCAAGAGATGGCTCCCTAATCATAAGTCCATGCTGTGGTTGAATGGAAAAAGTCTACGCAACGAAAGTATGTAATTCTGGTACAGCTGGTTGGACTATGCACTTGTCCACGCTTGATTTTCATTTGCCTTTTACTGTGTAGACCCTGGCGCTGGCCTACATGGCAGGCACCCTGTCTGCTATGTACACAGTGAGCTCCGTTCTTGTATGTCTCCTTATAACTCTGGGTGTCTGCGTCTCAGTCTCTATTGCGGCCATTTGCTGCCCCTGTGATATCACCAAATGTCAGGCGGTGATCGCCTTCCTCAGTATCCTTCTATTCATATTTGGAATTGCTGTTATGATCACCTACTTCGTTGCTGGGTACAATCAGGTTGGCGCTCATTCTGTGCCTTTATTCAAATTACTAAGTTCGTTTAGCCCGGCTAACAAGTCTTAAACTTGTTGTTTACAAATACGTGCGGTTAAGCACATTATCATCATTTTATGCTAATAACCTGCTTCATATTTCATTTCTATAATCCTTACTCATAGTAATATAATTAATGACTTCATTTCAGACTCTGTATGCCGTCTACGGAGGCATTGCCGCCGTGATTTTTACAATTGTAAGTCTTTCATTCTCTTTGACTGGTATTTGACAGTAACTGTAAGAAGCTTATGATGAATGTCAATACGTGTACAAAGTTTAATTATTTCTAAGGTGAGAAGAACTTTAGAACATATTTCACTGGTTGGGTATCTACGCTGCGCTACCGCAAACACTTTAGGAGTCTTTATTAATCAAGCTGTTCATGCGTGCTAAAAGGTAGTGCTACCATTTTAGGGACTGTGTGATCTCATTCATTCCACTCCTCAAATTTTTTGCAGTATTTGGCCTACGATACGCAGCTAATCATGGGAAATCGGGAACTTGCACTGTCTGAAGAGGACTATGTCCTTGGAGCCATGCAGATCTATTTGGATGTCGCCGTCTTGTTTATGATTTTCCTGGGTCTTTTTGGTCAGAACGACTAGGATCAAGCAAAGAGGACGGAGTGATGGACTGCCTCCTCCCCTTTACCCACCTGCTACTAAATATTTTACAAAAGTGGTTCAATTGAAGCGATGTCACGCTTCGTTGAGTGAAATCTCAGTTTACCGCACTAGTGTTTTGCCGTTTTATCGCATTTTGGGATTCATTCAGTAATTTAGTCTGTTTTGTTTGCCGTGGTTTGTTTAGAATCGTCGGAATATGATAAGTCACCCTTTCGTTTAGTGAATTGAATGGGGTTATACATGTGTGCTTGTACGTTTTGAGGATTTCTTTCAGTTTTATGGCAGGCTATTCTACCAAAAGGTATCGCTCATTCTTACAAACCTTATCTTTGTCGGTTGAATTTGTTTGTGTTCTGCTTTGTTTGCCCATCTGCATTAAACACATCCGACCCCAGATCACCCTGATGCAAGCTTGCTCCCACCATGAGGAGAACAGCAGAAGCGCTTACATGAGTCCTCACTGCTGGTTGCATCGTTTTTGTTACTGTTGGGTTAATTTAATGCAATTGTTTCGAATCGCGGAATCTGGTATTCGTTCCTCCAATCGTTCTACTGTTCTACTTCGAAACAATGGAGTCTAATGAAAGTATTAATTGTGAAGTGGATGCTGGTGCATTTTTAGCACATTCTAATGTGTTTTTGGAACTACTCTGTAGCAGATATTTGAGCTGCGCGTTCCTGCTCTAACGAATGTTCTAGAGTAACCCATTTCCTCATCCATCAGTGGTATCATTTTGCATTCTCAATTTCTAGTATCTGGGCTACGACACACAGATGATCATGGGTGGTCGAAAACACGAATTGTCTCCGGAGGAGTACATCTACGGTGCGATGCAGCTGTATTGCGATGTGGTCAACCTCTTTATGATTTTCCTTTCGCTCTTTGGAGTGATGAGCAGGGACTGAAATGGAACAACTTGGCCTACCTTGGATGCGTCCCTCGTTTGACTGGTGTTTCCTGTTTTTGTTCCAATCTAACTGTGCTTCACTAATGGACTTTCCATTCTCCCCCTTTTCCCTTCATCGCTCGAGTTGTTCTTGTCGTGGATTTTTCTATTGAATCCGACCTGTTCGGTTTCCCTATGTTGTGATTATCGTTATTGGACAGAAGTTTAACCAATCTTTTGTTTTTATTCTTTCTCCTATTCACAACACACATGTTAGTCTTTTGGGAAGTCTCTGTTTACCAATACTCGTGAAGGTGGAGTAGCACGTAAATGCCGCCTGGCAGCGTCAGAGTGGGTGCGTCGTGCTTTCACCTACGCACGAATGAATGCATTTGTTTTGGGTTTTGGATGTTGGTGGTAATTTCAGTCAACTTGATGAATTTGGTGTCATTCGAACGGCGAGTACCCACTGTTACCACTTTTGGAGCAATGCTTCCACTTAATAGTCATTGATAAGGCCACCGTCACATGGTGCGTGCGATGCGATCTAGCTATGCGCATGCTTATAAATTCGGGTTAAGTCGCGCAAGCACAAGTAGAGGTTAGTGATTCTTCTGACGCAATGGATTACGCGCAATGCACTACGTTGCCATGAAGTAGAGCAAGATTTGCTTTTTTTCAGTGGGTCTGACTACTTTGCGCTGAACAAGTTGCAGATCTGCTGCCAATGTAGACGAGCCGAGGTGAATATTGTCCTAACGCTTCCTCACACCTGAATACGCTTTGTCATTTCGTTGATTTACCTGGTAAGGTATTTTCACGTGATCGGAATTGGGGTTATTGGTGAGGAACAAGTGTCACTGCAAATTACATGCAAGACTGCGTCAAAAAATTACGTTTATGATGACTAAAATTAGTTACGGGTCTATTCTGCATTGCATATTTTTAGCTAGCACACAAATACGCATCAAGACTTGGTGAATCTAAATGTGAATGAAAAGTGATGTGACATTAATATTTGGTACTGTTTAGCATAATCAAATAGTTTTAAATGTCTGCTCAGGACGAAAGTTCTGATTGCCCTCTACTAGCTTGTACAGTTACTTTGAGGTGAGTTATAGAGCTCGGAATTGCCTAGCTTAAAGCAATGCCGCGTGTTTGTTTAATATCGCTTTTTGACGAGTAAGGTTTGGAGGGCATGGTGGTTTCTCATGCCGTCAGCGTGCTGCTAATATGTATTCACTCACTTTGGAAGAGGTTTCGCAGTACTCGACCTTGGCCTAGCGGAAAAGCCTATCTGCTACGTGTACAATAGCCACTGGCAACAGAAGCATTGAAAATGCTGTTAGTCCTCTACAATCATCTTATTTTTCTGACAAAGTTCCTTACAATACTTGCATAAGGGCTCCAGCGTAGTGAACACGCCCCATGTCTGGTGGTTTGACTGAACTCCGGTTAGATATGGCTGGGCGGCACTGAAATTAGCAACAGCCTTTGAAGCCTATACTTGTGAGAATTTTTAAACTTTACTTTTAGACTATTAGTTTTCCGAATGACTGGACATAATTGCCTGTGTATTTCACCACGCACCAGTTCAGGTCCCAAAAAATACGAATTTCCAAGCCCATTGGAAATGTACGAAGATTCTGTTGATGTGTAGCTGGATCCAGTCTCGGATGCAAGCGAATTGGTTGAACGACGAGGTTGATTCATATGCTTTTCTTTGGCGTTTTTTATACCAGGAAGCAGGGTCTTGGAGTCATACCGATGATGTCTCAGCTCACAAGTCAGGGCGACAAAATCGCTACCTTTATAATAGATCCTTAACTTTCATCGATGCGTTGCATCAACTGCTTGTTTCGTTTTGCATCATATTTAGAGGCGGTAAGCTCAATTATTTTGCCTTTTAAAGGGTTTTAATCCTTAAAGAGCATATTTCAAATCCAATGGGGATGCACCTTGCTTCACTGGAAGCAAATGACTACTTCACCACCATTTCATAGAATGTTTCGAATTGAAAAACTCCAGCAAATTTGTCTATCGGAACTCAAAGCACTTTTCTAAAAACTTTACGCCTATCTTGAAGTCTACATCAGACTCTAATTTGTCCGTTATCAAGGTGAGAGGCAAGGCAAATAATTCGAACTATATCGAGTGTTGTCATGGTAGTAGTGTTTTGCCGTGGTGTAGTAAAAGGAGGAGTTCATTTGTTTGTCTTTAACTCCACGTGACTATCTTGAATTCACATGGACTTTGTGAACTTATTAATGCGACGACGCCTTTCGGAATTAGCTTTCAACACGAACATCATACACGTTTGAGTTCCAACTTCAAACGTACGCGACTGCCAAATTAGATCCTACTACTATTATGCTTACGTGATTACACCCTCCTGCCTACAGCAATGCTTTCTTAATGCCAACACCAGCTGCATGTGAAGAGGCATTGACACTGATTAGTTAAAATGTGTTGGTATACGGGGACAAAACCAACATTGTACAAAAAGCGTGGTGCTCTCACATCACTTAACGGACAACTAGAAAATCGCACTTCTCTTAAAACTTAGCTTGAATTTGGTATCACAACGGAGCTGGCATGATCATGAATCGCTGATTTGCATTTGCATGGTGGGCGTACATTTCAAGCACGTGTCACATAAAAGATGATGACGCCTATACGCCAAAAAATGATACATATGCTTGCTAAGACTACAAATTACTTTTCCCACTAGAAGTGAGTAGCTGGCCAGCACAGCACAGGGCTCACCACCATTTTAGGCAGTGAAAAACAATATTGCTGTGACGTTTTTGTTTTGGCACGTTAATCCTAATTTAGCAATGCACCATTGGCAAGTATCAATGCATTACCAGGTTTTTATGCACTCCATTTGTAGTGTTTGAAACTCGGATTTAGCGATGAAAGGCTTGAAACTCCGTTATTTTATGCTCGCCTCAGCCTGATTTTCAGACTATTCCATCAACTCAAGTCACTATTTATGCGTCAGCCATGCAGTAGCCTTCAGGAATGTCTAAGGACATCTTGTTCGCATCATAGTTCACTTATGCAACACTTTATCATGCCAGTAACCCAGTGGACTTTTATGCTTGTATCAAGTGTTTTTGTTGGAGGTTGCTTCAGATCCTTATCACTGTGCCTCCAGACCATTCCGATAGCTCCAAGCTTCACTGTGCGTTGAGGATACGTGCCGTGCTCAGGCATAATGTGTTCCTTTTTCTTCAGATGAATACATGGAAGAGCTGCTCTTACTCCTGCATAGTATATACGGTACTATCAAAAATTGCAGAACCCACGATAGGTCAGGAGTAGCACCAACCAAAGTGACATTCCGCCCTCCTCGTGCATAGGGTTTGAGAGTAGCAAGGCAAACATCTCTAGTCTTACATTTCTCACTTGTAACGCTTTCCTATACATATGTAGATGCATCCGTTTCGCCAACAGTTGCATTATCAAAAAGAATCAAGCAGCCTTTTTTGGTTGATCAAAGACTGACTAATAGCTGGGTTAACAAATCGACTTTAGTTCAGTGGCGTCGTTTGAAAGCTGAGGGACCGGACCTCCTCCAGACGACAAATCACCATGCAAATCTTAACGAGTGTCTCTACCAATCAGAGGACAGAATCTACAATCCGCCGTTTGCATTCGAGATAACGCCAGGACAAGCGATTAAAATCATGTTCATGGCTGACAATCAAAATCTTCATAAGCGGAAGCTTCACCCATGTCGATCTTGCAGTAAACGTTTAGTCTGTTACACTGGACCAGTCATAGTTTTGAGGGTCAACCTGTATGAAGAGTTGAACTCCCTCCTGCTCGAGGGGACGACAACGCAAAGTCAATTTCGATAAGATTGCTAGCATTGTAATAATTTGATAATTTAACCGGCCGTATGTGTAACGACTAAAGATTTTCGGCCAGATATATGTAATGCTTTGTTTATGTGACTACCTGACTTTCGGCGGTCACTTGAGGATTTGTCTGGCCCTTGTACTCATGAGCCAGCCTTCAAGCCATGCTCAGGCCTCGTTGCTTTTTCCTATTTGGAATACGTGTATCCAGCTTCACTGCCTTCTTCCATTCTATAAGTAGCCTCGGGAGGGTAGTCTCCCTCCCTAGGCTTCAAGACTAGCTTACTCAGCTTGGAGCAACATGAGTACCGGATTGACCGCTAATCATACAGATAGTCAAATAAACAAGCAATTTCACTTGACTCTGGTATCTGATTTTAGGCCATAAGATCCTTCATTTCCAGATGAGGCGTTTGAGAGGGCTAAATACTATAATGCTTAGGTTGCGTGACTACCTGACTTTTGGCGCTCACTTTTGGGATTTGTCATGGGCCTCGGGCCATGCTCAGACCCATTTTCTCTGACCTCTTCGGAATACATGCTTCCAACCTCACTTACTGGGAAGACTCGAGAGGCTACAAATACATTCACTCATTCACATATTAGTAGCTGCTTGGTGTGACCGACTTGGGGATATTTTTTTGTAGAACCAAATACGTTTGATGGTGGACTAAGGCGAACGCCAGGGTCCTTATCTAATGGTAAAAGGATTCCATGCATTGCTTCGTTTACTTGGCTGCTTGCACAAGTGGCTGTTATTTTTCTTTTCTCAGCTTAGCTGCCCTTTAGACCATGCCAAAGCATCTTTTACTGTCGAACATATCTGTTAAGCTGTGCGATATTTCTCCATTACGTGACAAGACCTGCCAAATGGGTATCACTGTTGATAGAAATAAAACCGCGCTTGGTTGCCTATTAAAATGATATTGTACGGAAACTAAACTACGACACATTTTTGATCTGCATCTGTTCATTTTATTGAGAAGACGCACTGGACTTTTAACTGTAGCATATAAATAAGGTTCGTCAGTTGGACTGCACGCGCCGAAGGCAAAATTGTGTTCGTGAAACTAATCTGCATAAGTCGTTTTGAGTTTATTTGCAATCTTCCTAATCATCGTGGTTCAAAACATAATTAGTTTCCTAGCCCACTGATAATGAAACAGTTGTGTTATTCATTTTCAATCACCTACCGTCATGTGTTATATTTGTGCAAAGGCGGGTTTTTCCTGTCATGTTATTTGTCCTTTTCGAAAACCAGTGTTTGATGCTGGAGTGTGTTAGGTGTAATTAAAGCTTATTGCATATACATCATGAATTATGAGCATATAGTTCGGGGTCAATGCTCGCTGCATTGCGAACAGGGCAATAATGCATTCCAAATGTATCGGAATTGTTGGTAGTAGTGGCATTCTCTCTCATCGAGATTGATTTGATTGGATTTATTTTTTAGAGACTGTATTTTCGGCCTCGAAAACAATGAGTTCGACGCAAATAACGGACCAGGGGGAACAAAGCGCCACCAAGACTACGGAAGCCCAGCCATCAACTGCTTCGTATACTGCATTTGAATGCCTTGGTGCTCCTTCTGGGCTCACGTTGACTCGTCAGGAAATAAATCGCCTTATCCTTGAATATCTTGTGGTAGAGGGTTACAAAGATGCTGCGGAAAAGTTTAGCAAGGAGATCGGTATTTCTCAACCCTTGTCGGAGATCCACTCTACTGGTGCAAGCCTTGCCGAGAGAATGGAAATTCGTGAGGCTGTCCTCAGCCGACGCATCGAGGAAACTATTGACAAAGTCAACCAACTTTGGCCAGAATTGTTTGAAAAGAACCCCTACATTTACTTTCAGGTAAGTCTCTTGTACGCGTTTTGAAGTGAACTTCTGTACACGATTTTGTAAACACTATTCTTGGTATAAGTCCAGTTTATTTTCTCTGCACCTCATGCACTTTGAAGTAAACTGTAAGTCTTGTTTGAATTACTACTGGTATTTCCATATCTCTAATTTTTTGGACTGTCAAAGTAATAAGTACTGTAATTTGATTAAATATCTGTCACGAATTACATGGGACCATTTAATACCATCAAAACCGGCATAATTTCAGGTATCATACTGTCTTTTAACTAGCTATTGGACAGCACAATTAGTTTCTTTATTTCTGTGGCATAACAGCTGGGCTGCATAAGTCATAGAAATTTGGAGTTGTCCTATTTATGTCAACTATTCTAAAACTGCTATAGCTGCGGCAGCTTCAAATGCTAGAATTGATTCGTGGCCACCGGTTGGAAGAGGCGTTAACATTCGCGCAGTCCCACCTAGCCGGTCCACTAAGTCATCGTCTTTCAGAATACCCTCAACTGTTGCACGAGATGGAAAACACGATGGCCCTTTTGGCCTTTGAGGAGCCGGGAGACAGTATCTACGGTTCATTATTGGGTGCACGTCACGCCGAGTTGATAGCTGGGGCATTGAACCGCGCCATCCTCTGGCATATCGAGAATAGCGCTGGCGAGACTGACTCCACTCTCCTCGAGGCTACCAGTGGTGCGGCTCATGGAGGTGGCGGTGGTAGCGGCGGACTGACAGGTCTACCCAAGGCTGCAGGTTCCGCCTCTTCGGCCACCGTGCCTCGTCTAACTAAACTGATGGCCTTACTGCTTCATTTTCGCGACATCACTGAGCTGAATCTCCCCTCCGAACTCGCCTCTTTGTAATCGCCTTTCTCCCTTACTCAACCATTTTCTACGTTCCTACTTGGCTTTCTCGGACCCTTCCCTTTTGAAACATCATTGCATCATGCTTACATAATGCATCATTCCGCATTCAGATACCGTGCTGGTAGTAACTTTGAAAACCACTCGATATCACTTAATTGCTTTTCATGAGTGAAAAAAGTGCGATTTCCTTTTTGTGGTAGATGGTTAAGAACCACTTCTAAAAGTTAAAATTTGACTCGAGGATAAAGCTACAATGGAATGAACAGTACAACTGCTTCTACGCCAACAGACTTGTGAGAGGGCTGCAGCAATTAGCCAAAATTAATGCTTCCAGGCGCTTTTGTGACTCCACAAACTGAGCGAAATTTTTAAGTATGATGTCAAGCGTCTATAGGACATTCGGTGATGCCTTGACTCTCTGAACATCCCCAAACTTTAATCAGAAATTTGGGGGAATGAATTCATATACATCATTAAGTTAACTGGGCTTCCTGTGCGTAATCGACGGCTAGCGGGAATCACGTTAACAAACGGTGGCAGAGCAGATAACGTGGTCAATCCTGAGTTGACAATGTCACAGCTCTGCGCTTACACCTGCCTCGCGGGTGCTGCATCAGCAACCAAAAGTGCAATCAGCTCTCCAAGAAGAAGGTATGGTTTTACAGAGAAGCTTTGAGTACATTCATATCAGCCGATGCGTAAGGAGGTATTTGCAACACGATCCTGACGTATATTACAAAAATTTATAACAAAAGGTCTTTACAATAAAGGCAGGGAGAAGACACATGCACCGAGCGCGGGAAAGATCACTCGGAATACGAAACAGAAATGCGATGTACTACTCAAATCGAGTCGTCAATTTCATTAGCTTCGGTTTAAATTTTCCCCCAACGGCTGAATCCGATCTAGAGACAAATGTGAGGTAGGTTTTACGTAAAACTAACTACATTTTATGAATTTGGTAAATTAAGCGATAAAGTCTACACTTGAGGTGAAAAGAGTCAGTAAACCAAAACAATCAACGAATGAAAATTGTGAAAAACTCCCAATGAGAATGGAAACAACGCACCTTAGCCAATCGGGGCCAGAGGAGGAGACCGGAGCAGACACAGCCGGTTGTTTTGTGATAAGTCGTCTATTGACTGTGCCACCTCCCGCGTGTTTCTGAGGTCCTCTTCTAGAGCTTCTTGTGCAACTAAATCGTTTCTGTGGCAGGTAAATATATTTTGATTTAACACACAAACAACAACAATATGTGAGTCTCAAGGGGGAGGCGCCTTGAATTCAGTTCCAGTGTTTGTAACTGGAGTTATGGATCTCAATACCGGTATTTGGTGTATTGCAACACCAAGCCTAGGTCGTCGAGATACAATCCAGATCACGGCGACAGTTGGTTCCGAAAAAACTACCCAGATAAGAATGTGAATATTCTAACTAATTACTTTGAAAGGATACAGCGCATAAAACAATTTTAACCCATTTGTTGCCTTATGAGTGTAACTACCGAGACCCAGCATAAACAATACAACGTAACGTAACAACGGAACTAGGGACAGGAATTCAACTTATCCATAGCTAAAACTACTGAAAAGGGACGTAACATCACAATGAAGCACATTTCAGTGATTGCGTACTTTGCCAAAGTAGTTCGAGGCGAGTACCCTTTTGAGAGATCTCTGGCCTGCGCCAACGCCTTTGAGGGGTTTGGGCACCACCATCGTCTGCTTTACAAGAAGTTCGCTGTGCTTTTTAAATTCATTTTCCTCCGCTTTGATGGCTATAAGAGTAGGCGAATGGAAGGGTGAAAAGCGGACCCACGGCTGCCAGCAACAATCGATAAAACCTAGTGAAAACTTCAGTCCCGTAAAAATTCCATAAAATTTGCTACCCGGGGCTTATGCGATGGAACAGAAGAGTAATCAACGTAATAGCCAAAGGTGCGAATTTAAGTAGTATGAGATTTACCATACAAACAATGATTTTGCTGATAGCAAACTATTTCAAACTGAACTCACCACCAAGGATGGAGAAGTAGTTAAGTGTTACATCGAGGAAAGCTTCAGTAGCATTGAAACGAGTCAACTTGTACTCTGTGCATTGCGGTATCCTCAGCAACTCCTCCTGCGATGTCGGAAGCAGATTTGCTATCTCGAGAAGCATCTCGTTGGGGAAAACTATTGCGTAGTTGGAGATGCCCTGTTGAGAGGCTAAAATCACGAAAGACGAGCCTCAACACCTTACCGAATGGTTAAATAGTAAAGAGGAAAAATCCTCACTAAGTTGTTTAGCGGTTTTGACGAGAGCCTCATAGCACTCCTTACGAACGCTAGCGAGCTTGTCCTTCGGCTGCTCTCCCACCACTGAGACGTCAGTTCTGCCTGTCTTCACGTTCACTGCCACCGGGAGCAAAATCTACAATTAAAAAAGCGCAACAAACTTTCAGCTAGTGGATTCCTTTTGTCTATTTACACCCATGAGCTCAACACACTACGAGGCTTAACCTCCTTTCTTGTAAAAAATAGAGCACCCTTGATTCACTTGATTTAAAAGGAATATAAATTGAGGAGTCTACACAAGACTGTGTATCATACTGTATTTGAGGGTGTAACCCACAAAGAGAAAATACCTGCAAGCTGCCGGAGAGAAGAAGGCTTGCTCTAGGACCAGGACGGAGATAAGCAGCAACCGTGTCCATAGCAGTAATGGCAAATTCCTCAGTGAGCACTCTGTCGGCGAGCAGACGATGAAGAAGGCGTTCTGCATCTGTCTTTGAGTAGTTCGAACCCCTGCCATAAATTACGAGGCTATGATCCTGATTTCTCTGAACTTGGGCCGTTTGTGCACCTGGGTAAAGAGTGGTGACTTACAATCTTCGCATCACCCAATCATCTCGAAGAGCACACTGAGTTCCAAAAAAAGTATAGGGAAGCCTACCCCTGAAGACGTCGACAAGATAGTTGAGAGTGACATTGCGCCGACGCTGAACAAGGGCTGAGACGGCCTCAACTAAGGCCTTGGCGTCGATAGTGAGGTCGCGCTGGGCCAGCTGCTGGTGCTCCGCCCGGTGACAGTTGTCGCACTCGCAGCCCGCTACAAGAGCGCAATTCGCAGGGTCAAAAGCCTCGCCAAAGTGAGCCAAAATCAGGCGCCGTCTGCAGTCGACCACGTTGTCACAGTAAGAGACCATCTTGAAGAGAGCGTCTTCGTGCAACTTTACTGCCCCATCTCCATGCCCTTTCGGACAGCTCGCTGTTCGACACCAATAAGGCAATCGTAAGACCGTACCATACGTTTTTACCACATGCAATCTCCCAAAAAAAAAGCGTTACGAGTAATACTGAGAACGTGAAAAGCACTATCAACTCATGAGTAAAAAAAATGAATGAGACCTGATAAAATGAAGATATTCTTGAAAAAAAATATTGGTGCAGCAGTAGGCTCACAATGAATAAGCTTTTTGAGTCTAACGACGTCACGCCAGTTGTAGTACAGTATGCAGGTAGAGGGGAGACCGTCACGACCAGCACGACCAGCCTCCTGATAATAACCTTCAATGGATTTTGGAATTGAATGGTGTATCACAAAGCGCACATCCGGCTTATCAATGCCCATGCCGAAGGCAATCGTCGCACAAACAATCTATAAAGGGGATCAACAAAAAGTAGTAGTAGTAGCAGTAGTGGTAGTAGTAGTAGTAGTAGAAGCAGCGGTGGTAGTGATGTAGAACCTTAAAGTTGTCCTCCTGAATCCAGGCCTCCTGAACGCGTTTGCGGGCAGCGTCAGTCATGCCAGCGTGGTAGGCTTTGGCTGGCAGTCCAGCAGCAGTAAGCTCCTCTGCAAGGGTATCGCACTCGTTGCGAGACAGGCAGTAAACAATGCCTGAAAGGGCCGAGAATTTCGTTTCGATAAGCTGAATTACGTCCTTTGAACAGTTCTTCAAACGTTTCGAACGCACCTCAAACTTGAGGTTTGTCCTGTTAAAACTTTGAATGAACCTGTGTAAAAAAAACCGTAAGCAATGTGACATTTCCCTGATAGAAACGGAAATTCCTCGTACCCACGCTGAAACGAACCGTCCCGCAAAATTATAAAAAATAGTAAGTTACCGTACAATCAGAAAACACGTATTTAGCAAAAAAGTTAGCACCTATGCCAATGTACTTGTTAACAGTAATAAGGCCTCCAAAAATTCAGGCGTAAGTCAACCAAGAAAGTATGAACATCGAAATAGCATGGTAACAGTTAGCCATTGCTCTGGAAATGTACCTGTCTTTTAAATCTGCCCACCAAATTTCTGTTAGTTTGACTCCCCAAAAGAGCCACTACCTTGAGTATCAATTGAGCAAGACACGATCCAGAAATGGTAGAAAAGTTATGGATGACGAACTAGGAGATAAGAGATAAAACCCAAAACCTGCAAATGATAGTATCCATTCTCACGCTAAAAAATAAATCAGCTTCGTTTGTTTTCTTCCACCAATTAGTAGTAAGAGGTGGCTTTGAAGTCAGAGTTCAAGTAAACGTATAATTTGTTGTCTTCAAGTGTATCTACTTATTACCTACTACACATGTCCAAGACGGAATACATCATCGTCACAAGACTGCTTGGTTTGTATGAGCGGTGAAGTGCAGAATTGTTCACTAAGCAAATAAGACCGAGGTTCATGCACTTGAAACTATCGCATAAAATTCAATTTTTAATTTCAAGCGAATTATTCAACCAAAAGAAAGCCCCAGTCTCCAGACGGAAAATTTATACACTGCACTTCCTTCATATTTCCTTTACTGATGACCAACTTCTAGTTTTAGACGATCGGAAGTGGAATAAACTACTACCTCATGACCACCCTACACGTCCGTGTTTTTAGAAAGCCTGGTTAAAAAAAGGGCGAGCAAATAAAGTGAAAGGCATAAAAAACAATAAAGCAACGAAGAGAAGAGTGGATAACCATCCCAATGCATCACTTGAGTATGACCATTTGACTTTAGTTCAGGACCGTAGAACGAAACCAAAATAAGCGTTGACATTCAGAGACAACATTAAAGACAAACATGAAAACCGACCACTTTGTGTTAGACATTTGCAGTTGATGGAGGATGTCCTGCCGCACTAAAGGAGTTGCCGTAGCAGTCATGGCCATCATGGGCACCTTAGGAAAGTTCTCGCGCAGGATTCGCAAATTTCGATAATCGGGACGAAAATCATGTCCCCACTAGTTTTTACAAAACAAAACAAATTTATGGAAGTTATCAAAACTGAATAAGAAAAAAAATATGTGAAAGCAAGATATATGCAAGGAAAAAAGCCAAATCCGAAGGGATAGTTCTAGTGAAATTGAAGGCCCTCATGTGCAAGGTAGCAATTGGTACAAAACTGGACTCGAAGTTGAAAAGAGCTTATTTTTCTAGCAAAGCTTGGCCAATAGTTCGACTGAAGAAGTGGATTCGACAACGGTCTAAGACCCAAGGCTCCAGGAGTCGCTCCATAACAGAACGAACACACAACGGAGCAATTAACATCTCGAAACCAAGATATAATCACAACTATCACGTACTCACCTGACTCACGCAATGTGCCTCGTCGATCACAAAGCGTGCCAGCTTATTTCTCCTGTACAATTCTTCCATGACCTGTTTTAGCTTCCCTGAGACAGCAATCTAGCAGAGCAAAAGAACAGTTTTGAAGTCAAAGTAATGTGTGAATTGCGACAGTGTATAAATTTTGCACCTTTTCCGGCGTTACAAAGAGAATACTGATGCCCAACTTCATTGTGTGCAATGAAGTGAAGATGCGATCACATTCTGAGAGTGGAACATCACCGGAAAGGCTAGCTGCATGAACCTGGAGTTAGAAGTGGATAAACGGTGCAGGAAGGAGCTTACACCAAGAGACTGCAATTTGTTCACTTGATCCAAAATGAGAGACTTAAGAGGAGACACAATAATCGTGAGACCTTCTTCAACTACACCTGGGAGTTGATAGCAGAGACTTTTTCCACCACCTAGACATAAGCGCACATCCTAAAAGCTGAACAAACCCGTCGGCATGATAACAAAGCAGTCCTTTCCTAATAAAGCAGCATTGATAGCCTGTAGCTGATTCCGTCTAAAGGTGCGGAGACCAAATATGCGCTTAAACACATCCATCATGGTATTTGAGTGAGGGAATCGATCAGTTCCATCGAATTCTCCAGTTGATCCATCATCAGGTTGGTCTTTGTAATCAATACTCTCAGAGGCTATGTCTATAAAATCATGGCAAATTAATAATATATGTATGTCGCAACATACCCCATTTCGACTGACGACTGCTCAATGGTAGAAAGACACTCCCCTCACCAGTATCGGCCTCAAATTTCGGCTCTTTAGGCTTAGATCGATTGATAATCGTCACAGGCAATAAAGAGGGTGCCTGCTCCACAGAGCCCCTCAAACCGTTGGAGCTATCAACAGCATCACTGGCCGCTCCGTTCGCGCTGGTAGGCTCCGTACAAACTGATGATTTACTGGCACTGGAAAACCGACGCCGTTTTTGCTGACATTTTTGTTTGCCGTAAGATTCCGCTAATGAATTCTGGTAATTACTTCTTTCAGTCAGTAATCGCGTTATACTAGATATTTGTTCTTCAAAACAGTTGATTAACTTTTCAAGAGGCATAGCCTGAATCGCATCACAAGCCTCATTAATAGCTTTTAGAAAGCTTGACGAAATGAGGATTCCTAACTCCTGAGGTGGAGTCGGTTCCGTCGGTGGCAGAGAAGTCTGCCTCAAATCGGTCTTCTTGTGTACCGTAGGGTGAGACGCAGTGGTCAACGTCTTTATAGGGGACGGCGAAAAAGAATTTTGAGATAGTGGGGTGAAAACAGGTGCCGATTTTTTGAGAAGGGCTTTTAAACCAGGACGTCGTGGAGAGAAAGAAGGAGACTTTGGCATAACACCCACTGGTGTAGAGCCTGAACCAGGGCCGAGCTTGGCGGTTTGACCATTATCTTCAACCGGCTCGACATCATCATTCAACCAAGACGGAGACACCGAGGTTTGACCATCGAGTTCATCGACATACAGAACATCCTCCACAAGCTTATCTATGCAAGAGTGTTCATTTATTCCCGAGGCTATGGATAAAATATGAACGATTGTCAAGATACAATACCAGGACTAGTTTCTACATCCGTCAATTCGAAATCCGGGGAGGGGCTTCGAGGTTTTGGCGTATCAATGTTTCTATAGTAAAGTCAAGATTTTGTACAAGGACTTGCTTTATGGGAACAACTTTTGCAGTGGGTATGGGCTTATTTGCGGTTCTAGCAGTCGAGGACGGAGAGGAGATTGGATTGGTTGGTGTAAAAAGGGGCCTCTTAAGAGTCTAAAGTACTGCGTAAGTACACATTGCCGTACATTTGCTGTTGAGGCTGACGTCGAGGGAGATTTATCTGATTTAACTGGTTTGAAGATGAACCTAAAGAAATACTTAACGACAGTAAACGTTGGCGATATTTTAAGTATGTGAGTAAGTGATGAAATGTTTGCAAGAATAACCAAAATCAGACTCAAACCAGGCCTCAAACAGAGGTGCATTTTATCTATATGTAGAAATGCGCTAAGAACATAATCGTGTTCATCCTCTATTCTTTAAACTTACAAGACAGGACCACGACATGCGTTCATCAGTGACAAAAACATTAAAAAATAAACACAAATAAAATAAATAAATGGAAACGGTACCTCCTCTGTGCAGAACTCATAGAGAAGCACCGAACGACTAAAAAATAGGCTAAATCGCTTATTTTAGGAGCCGCCGTTTAATGGGCAAATAAGGACAATGAAGGTCGTAAATTAGTTGAAATGTCTTCCCTCATAATGATTTCATAAATGGAGCATCAATTCATCCACTTCGTCTCGCAGCAGTAAATTGGAGTCTTTAATATTACGCGATTCATTAGCTTAATCTTTAATCAGAACCATGGGGGGCCGCGAATTCAGGTTTTAAAGCAATTAAAATATTTTCAATTGGATTCAAAGTCATTTCCGTAGGTATTGCTCGAACATAATGTAAACTCTGACTGACGCTAAGCACTGCAGTAGAACGGGGATTATGATCATTCTGTTAGATTTTCTTCACAGATTAACGCTTTCTTCACTGGTATCAAGGCTTGGTTGAATGCTTGGGAGATTATCAGTTCTGCACTTGCTCATACAGTTTATTTGTTGCTACAATAACTGCACTTAAGCGACTTTAATCGGCCACCACAGAATAAGATGAGGTAACTACTTCAAGATTTAATCATTCCTTTGATCCTGGCAGCCCAATAAAACAGTTGCAGATGATTGGCCAATCATGTAGCAAAACTACCTTGAATTCCCCTTTTCAGTAGACTAACCATGTAATTAAATTTAGTTCAAACGTCGTTCTTGAGTAGCCAACAGATCGGACCGCCATAAGCACTGCCTTTTGTCTTTTCCTGTATTGCTCAATGTGTCTGTAGGAAATGCCTGTCTACTCTGATGCCCTCGAACCACGGACTTAAAGAGAGGGTTGGTTGCAGTTGAGTTATTAGGCATTAATTACAGAAAGAATGGGGTATAGGAGAACAGATGAGCCGAATGGCCGATGTCACCTGGAGAGAGATTCCTCACGGTCCTCACGCACGGGATTTACGTTCCAAATTGCTTCCTACCTGCTCCCTATAAAGGTACACTTAAACAATCTATTATATATTACATTATTAGCTACCTGGATACTACTAAAGCTGGTATAAGTAAGCGAACTCCTGTGGAAGCAGCTGAGACTCAAAGAGGCTACAAACTGCATTCGGGTCACAATTTATCTATAAAACTACTAATTGGATATAAAGCATTCTGGTTGCAAGAATATAGACACCATCATCAAATTAAGACGTGGGACTATCGGCATGCGTCTTTGACGTTAAGACCCTCCCCAAACTGGTAGCATTAATGGGTAGACTTGAAAATTGCATGATTCTAGATAAAGAAGGCTGGTCAGGAGAATGATGAATAATGGTTCTTGAATGAGGGGGAGAGCACGTCAACCTGTTCCATGCAATCACTCACGCCTGATTGGGCCTCAGTGACCAGTAATGTGCTCTAAGCGCTCTACAACCGCTTGAAGGCCAAATTCTGCCATTTGCTAGGACTGCGCACAGCTGAAGTCACATAGACAAGCAGAATCACTCCCAAGCACACTCTGACGCCTAAACATCAGCCACGTACGCATTATTGTACCCATTACGACGATGGCAAAGACATATACCCTGAAAATCCCGCATGCAGGAACATTACAAATGACCAATCCCGTTTGTAACAAGGTGAATTCTGTTGCTGTCCGCTGAAAGCACAGCTTGCGCATGTTCCTCGAAAATCCAACTGTAAAAAACCGTAAAATGTTTATTCGCGGGAAGCATTTAATCATATGCTCTATGTGTAGGTATGTGTGGATAGGTATCACCATGTTTGCCAGTGCTCAAATTTGCGCGCTGGTAATATTCAACCTCCAAGCCTTTCTTTCAATTTCTGCCAAGTATTTCTCCGGTATTCCAGCCTTTCTACAAAGTTGAATCAGGAGATGAGGTTATTGTGCATGTTCTAAAAGCAAAATCTTCGTTGAGTTTTGGAATGAAAACGGTAGCAAATGTTCTTCCTATTATTTCGAACAAAAGTATTGTCTTGATAATAACAACTTAATAATACACACCAGAGCTTGATTGTTTAAGCATTGGTTTACTTAAAGACTTAGTATGTGAACGTCAACGTGCCTGAGTTCTTCCATTTTACGGTTCTTAGCATCTTCCAGACGCAGACGACGCAGTCGTGCCTCTTCTTCCATCCTCACACCCTCTTCAAAGAAGGCATTGCGCTCTGCAATTCGTTGCTGCTCCTTTTCACATATCTGTTTCTTCAAATCATTGCAGAATTCCATTTTCATCTTGTTGCGCCTTTCCTCCTCAAGTCTGTCCTTTTCTATCAATTCTTTTTGGTGCCTGAAGAGACAAATTTCAAAAGGATCTCGAATGCATCATTTTTAGTACAAATGAGCCTATTTTGAAAACAAAACCTCACATCATGTAAGAGGGTCCAATATTCCAAGTTGCTATCATTTATTTAGCTATTCTCAATAAAGAGCAAAAAGTTGCGCGCAAGCCTATCTTCGTAAGAGAAAAATAAAGCTTTACTGCAAGACTCGTTCAAAGTCCATTTTATTGCGCGTTGCCTCCATGGCGAGAAGACGAATCTTATTTTCCTCTGCTCTAATGCGCTCGCGGTTCATTTCTTCTCTGGCCTCCTGGGCTCTCCTGGCGGCTGCTAGTTCCTTCCGACGCCATTGCCGTTCATTCTCTTCCATGGCCCGCTTGGCACGCAGAGCGTCCTTCTCCGCCTGCAGGTCAATGGCACGCTCCTGAAGTCCTCGTAATCGATTCGTCTCGCTCTCCTTCTCATAGCGGATGAGTCGCTGTTCCTCCTCAAAGGCAGCCTCACGATCCTGTAGAATAGGGCGAATGGGCTAACCGCTTGATGCCCAGGCTGAAGCTGTGAATTTCTGTTGCACAAAATTTACACTAACCATCTGTAAATGTCTTTCATACCCCTACACTTACGAGTAAACCAATGAGTGCGTAAAAGTCACCTCACAATGGAAAAATCAGTGAGCTTGCCACGACAATTAATGGAATTTTATGTCTATACTCTGACAATTGCTGAAAAGAGATGCTTACATAAGTATGTTATTCATTTGCAATAACATTTGTAATGTTAATAAAATTATGACGCCAAAGAAATAATTTCGCTTACTAAGCCGCTTAAAATAACCTTTTAAGAACGTTGAGGAGGGGATCCAAACCATGGTGCTAATAAAAAGCAGCAATCCAAACAGAACCAATTCACTCACAGCCTTAGCCTTCTGTTCTTGCATAATTTTCAGATCCAGCAGTCTTTCCTCCTCAGCTTTCTTCAACCGCATTTTGCGTGCTAAATCTGTACATTTATCAAGTTCCTCCCTAAGGAGCTGTTGCTTGGTCTTTCTGTCAGTTCTACACTTCATCTCTTCCAGCATCTCGCTCGCTATCTTCTTACGCGCAGCCATATTCTCCTGCTCCGCCTTTTCCAATCTCAGTAGACGCTCCTGCTCATTCTGGTTTATCTGCTTGATTATTTCACATGCTCCCAGCATTTCCTGTAAAATAAGGGTTCTGAGATTGCAGATCTGCCTTGTGGTCATTGGGTATCTCAAAGGAATGAGGGGTGCCAAAATGTTCTTATGAGGACTGCTGATTCGTTGACGAAAACAAGTATTTAAAGATAGTTTAAATGTTAATTTCATTTTGAAACTTTTTGACCCTAACAGGCGTATTCATAGCATTTTAAAATAACGACTCAGTACTTCTTCTTTTCTTTTCGCTTCAATAGCAGCCTGGACCTGGAGTGCATTCTGACGATCCATTTCCATCATGCGATCAAGGCGTTCGTTCTCCTCGGCTAACTCTTTCTTAATTTGTTGCTTTTCCATTACCTGTGCATCACGAATAGTCTGGATCTTTGCATTTGTGATGGCGGCGTTCAGCTGCTTAATTTCTTCCTCTTCATCCTGGCGCTGTTCCATCGCTTTCGACAGGAGATATTGCGCCTTCTGCCTTGCCTCCTCCTCTAACTCATTTAGTTTCTCGTTTGCACGACGCTCCATGTCTAGCTTCTTCATCTCATCTTTTCGATTGGTTGATTCGACCTAGATCGTAAATTATGTGATATGGTCAAAATCTATGAAGTTCTTAACACTAAAGGAGGGTGCGTAAGCCAAAACACGAGCAGATTCCTTGGCACAGTACATCAGGTGACGAAGAATAATTCAACTTTTTGGGGGATTGGGTCTTTATTATGAGGATATAAATCTTCATTACTTAGTATGATACTTGAAGCGTCTGGGAAATGCAAGCAAGTGTTTGCTGCTTTAAAGCAACTAGTAAGACGGAAGAACCACAACCTGCCTGGAAAGAGAAATTATTGTGTGTTAATCGTGTTCATCTGGCTATAGGACATTTTCAGTGTTAAAAATGGAGTTACAAAAATCAGGTCGGTGATAAAAAGAATAACTGTTCTCCACAAAACACTTTGAAAATACAAGCCGATCCGCAAAATGTTGCCAATTAGTACAAATGCAAGCAGACGAAACCATCGGCATCAAGTCCTAAAGCTCCACACACTTTCTTCAAAGAACTCAAGCATAGACGTACAGAACAGTCGGACAGCATTTGAAGAAGAAAGCTGGAAAAACTTGTCTAGTTCCCATTCGGGTAAGCGCGAAAATAAGAATGACATGTCAAAGAGACGTGAAGTCCACAGTTTAATATATTGCAATTCAATACTAGCCATTAGTTTTTCTTTTAGTTCTCTTTCCTTCATTTCCTTTTCTTTTAATTCATCGTCAGTTAATACACGTGCACTGTTCAAGATCCGTTCCATTTCCGATTTCGGTAAAAATATAGATTTCTCGTTGCTTTTCCCGTTTTTTATTCTTAATTGAACTTGTAAGTTACCCCCTTACATTAGCTCCCTTGCACGATCAGATTCAGGTAAAAGCGTTTTAACAATTTTTCCGTGCAGTTTTTCAATTGGGCAGTTAAAGGCCCTTGTGCGATTGCAGAAAACGTTGATTTTGATATCATCCTCCCTTCGGTTGTAAATTTTTTGACGATCCATCATCTAATCCTTTAAAAATTTGCATGTCTTCTTACCTTTATGGTCTTGAGTCGCTCTGGGTCGCCAAATAAACTGCTATCAACAGCTGAACACCCGTTTACCTTCCGGTATGAATAACACCTTGGAATGGTCGACTTTAAAGAGTTCCCACTAATATACGAGTTTTTATTTGCTTTTACAGACTAAAATGGTTATGCTTGCAAAGCACAAATCCTACCATTTCGAAAATGTGTTGCCAAGACGTTTTGAGTCAAGGTCGTTGGGTGGATAATTAAAAAACAGATAAAATGCCAGCAGATTACACTTCGTATGGAGTTTGAATTTTGGCTATTGACACTCTTTAGCCCGAATTTCTTAAGATGAAGGATGATTAAGCATTTAACACGATCATTCACGACAATTTGCTTTTTGTGCACTTATTACGAATAAAGAAGATGCCTGAAACAATAACCTAAGTCAACTATATCATCGCTTTCCGACTAGCATACACTTCTTTGTCTTCACATTAAATAAAACTCAAATTCGAAATAACATTTGTCAGGCATCTTAGTTGTTTTTATTAAAGATTTTTGAGCATTGATTTAAAGGCAAATTTCATTCTGTTTCCTCATGCGTTGACTTATCTATTGCAAAAGGTCTATGGTAGATGGTGGCAGAAGCTTGTAGAAGGTGGTCAATAGCATTTTGAGTCTTCCATGAAGATAGCAGGGAGCATAGTACACGTAATCACGCGTATTTAGCGGAGAGAAAAGGCTTGTGAATGGTGACACAGTGTGTGGGACACCCCTCCCAATGGGGCAACGTGGTGCTTCCGGAAAATCTAGAATCTTGCCATATCTCAGTGCTCAAAGTCGACGTGGCGATTTTGTATTGAGGCACAGATACGATGGGCTCTTTAGGTATGCGAGTAAATCTCCGGAGGAGGGATAATCCTTAGGACGACTGACTATAATCAGTGTGCAGGAGGTGTTAGAGCTGCTAGCAAGGTAAAGGGGTCAGCTTAACCGCTTATGGTGCCGTATCCAGGCTGCAAGCCGCAACGATGTGAGATTTACAAACATCCAAAGTATTATAAAAACTCACGGCTTACAATTCGTAGTACTTGCCATCAGGTCTTTCCTGTACCTAAAAACACCCTATGAGAAACAACACTGCATTCCAAGCTGTCGTTTGTTTCGCTGTTTACCTTTTCAAAATACTTCTCTGCACCTTAGTAACGCATGGACCCATGCAACCGATAGCTTTTGTAGAATACGAAACAGACGACTTTTAGGTGCTTATAAGACTAAGAATGTGGTTAAACATAGGAACAGTTTCCTTTATCTTTAAGACTGGGAAAATTAATGAGATGCGAGAACTTTCTCGTCTGAAGGAACATGCTCCAAATCCCGTCCATGGATCGTTACAAACAGTCGTGGGCTTTATTACATCAATTTTAACTCCGCGGAGTGTTACACACCGAGTATGTTAAGATGAGTGGGATCATTTTATGTGCATGTTTGCTGTGCATATAAAGATTATGATAAAGAAATATTTTGCGATTGTATGTTGGGTATTAGCAAGGTGCTTTGAAACCCTTCTGTATTTGTTAGTTAACTTCCTTCGTAACAAATGAATTTGCATTTCGCCCCCCTTGACGCTGTTTATAATGCGTTTTCAAAGCCTACTTATCCATCCCAATGATCAGAGATGATTTGAGACTGTCACTCAGATACTCCTCCCGTCTGTACCACCATAATTCAAGCAATGTCTTTTGCCGCCATGGATGGCGTCCGAATTATCGATCACGACGTTGTCAGTCGTTGTACAGTGGATTTGGGCTTCCGACTGCCGTATAAGCATGAACTCAACATATTTGAGAAGCGGTGCGCCTCAAGCGTTATTAGATATAATACGAAGTGATCTGCAGTACTACTATTACTCTTGTCAAGCAATTGCTCTTTTTTCACTGCCACTTAGCTTGTGCGGGATTATCGCAAGTTCTTTTATCATCTTTCTATTGCTATCAAATGGGCATGCGCATTATCATCGCCTTTTTGGCTATGCCGAAGTCTTTTCTAGCCTTTTTGTGAACATTGGAGAGTTGATCTGCCTACGTTTCTCATTGCTACTGCCCACGATTGTTGCCTACAAAGTAAATATCAGCGAAGAAGGTTTACTAAGTCCTTTTGATCCCATGTTTCGTGCTGGACCCATCCACTGCAAAACACTTGCCTTTGTACGGTATTTCTTTGGTTCTTTTAGATGCAATCTCATGGTTGTAACGTGTTTTCGAATAGGATGGGAAACAATTCACCCTCCTAGCACCTTTTCAAGTCTATGTCCTGCATTTTTAATTGCTCTCATATCCTCCATCCCCGTGCTGATTCTCACTGACTACTGGAAGGTGTGTAACCTAACGATATGTGATTTTGACATGCGAATACATCCTTTTCTCCTTGCCTGGGCAAACATACATTGCATCCTCTATTGCGATGCTCTAGTTCCCCTTTCGCTGGTCATTTTACTCAGCCGGCATGTAGACGCACTTCAGCTTCGGCTGGATGCTAGTTCCTTGTATCTTCGTAATACATCTCCCAAATCTTTCTTCATGTTATCTCTGTTCACTAGTCTCAGCGGCAAACTTAAAGAGACTGGGGAAGGACTTGCCCTTCTCTCATATTACTATCGTTTTTCAGTCCCCGTCAAGCTACTTTTCGCCATTGCAAAGTTATGCGCTTATTTGTACAACAGACAATTTGCAGTAACACCCACGAAGTATGTGAGTTTCTGCTTATGGAAGGCAACAGCCGACAATTATACCTGTCTCTTCGATGTAATACAAATAATGTTTGCGCCTGTTTGGTGGTACTGCATGAGCATTCAGTTGAGAGCTAAGGTGGGCATGAACTGTTTCCAGGAGGCAAACCAGGTAAGACGCATTGGGCCTCCGACTGAGTTTGCAGTGGAAGATTATGGAAAAGTGGAATCGGTTGAGTTCTTTAACGACAACATTGTAAGACAAGTTGTAAAGTACAAAGAGTGGTTGCTTATAAGAAACACCAAATTGAGGCTTTTGCCACAACTTCAATTTCAACGTTAGCAGTTAGGAACTCCCCTTAGTTGATAATCTTGCAGTGCTTATAAGCATTGCAAGGGGATCACTAATTGAATGGTACTGTTAATCATATGTATCCTAAATCTACTGCCAATTGTTCTTTAGTGGTAAAAATTCTCTTGTGTCAACTATGGGCGTTTATTTTATTGTGGTTCCTTGGGAGAATGTTTGTTTTTTAAAGCAGAAAGTCGAAATTGTATGCTCAAGGCCATTAATGACTGTAGGCATCAGTTCTCTCAAAGTTAGCGATGCGTTGGCGGAGTTTTTTTGAAAATGAATCTAATTTTAGTGAAACTTGAGGCAGAAAATATTTCATCAACTAAAACTGCAAAAAGGGTGATGGGGATTAGAGCTTTTGCAAAAAATATTAAGTCTTTCTTCAAAAGCCTTTAGTTAGGCAAAGGACAATGTCGGGTTTTCGGAGAAAAGAGTTGATACGACCTCGGAGAAATAAATTGCCACCTTGCTATATTTTACTTTTAATACTTGTGCAACTTGTAGGGATTTTCGCACACATGCTAAAGCAGGGCATGAGCACACTACGAAAACTGCCAAGTTATGTCGTATAAATGCGGTGCTTGTGTTGCTGATGCGTAAGTGGCGATGCAAAGGTTATGCAGGAACCTCGATTGTCAGGAGGTTGATCCTTTATACTTCAAATTGGGGTTAAGAAGCTGTATGCTAAGGTGAAATGGATGCTTTTGGGATTTGGATCATGCACGCATTACACAAATGAAATATTCTACCACGGATGCATGGTCAAAGGAACATTAATGTCAGAATACGTCCCACATTTTTTTAGCATATTTCAGAGACCTGCAGATTTTGATATTCCACCGGCATCATCTTTTCCCAATCTACAAGGCGAGTGCAGCCTTGTAACTCACTTTCCTCTGAATTTCATAAGGCAAACTATAACATCAACCCAACAAAACATATTCCTCTAGTGATGAGGGAAGGGTAGTTGATAAGTTTATTTTTAAGGAACACTTGGAAAGGGCAAAGCGTCACTTGCGTTCGCCGACTAGCAGACACTTTTCGCAAAGTTCTTTCCCATCAATTTATGTAATTGGATGCAAAACTAACACAATTGTTTCCAGATTCACATCATTTAATGATTTGCAGCATACTTTCTTGCATGTCTTGATGCGATTGCCCTTCTGTCACTTGAACTGCATTTTACCATCGACTGTGACGTGTGCTGCCAATTTCGAGGTGGTCGCGAGCGTACCGACAGGATCAGCATGGGAAGTGGATGTTCAGTTGCGTGATTTGAGAATAATTGTCACTGGCAGCAGTCCGAATTGATCTGTAACGTAGCTGTTCAAGCAGAAAAATTCATATTAAAGTGCTAAGAGTTTACGAAATCATGACCTTCTTCGATACTTTGTGTTTCAAGCAACGAATCACTTTGTAACGATTTCGAATGTGAGTAAAACGCACACCGAATCGTTTCACTATAACCATGTGGAGCTAAGTTTTTCTTACAATTCAACTTAAAATTTCCTCTGCTCATACGCATTCAGTTGGATCTTTTAAGGTGAATGCATGTGTGAGGAGGAGGAATGGTGGAACTTAAAAGTAGGAGATGGGAACAAATGTTGCTAATTTTGGTGGAAGGGTAAACAAATGTCCATGATCGTGCATGCTCACTTATTATTAACGACAACAAAGTTTTGATCTTCCTGTGCTTTGCCAGAGTGCTATGGTTATATCAGTATGAATATGTGTAGGCACCGTAGTCAGCACAAAGGACCGATGCTCTGAGAATGGTTAATGCTGATTGCAATTTGCAGGGATGTAATGTAGTCCATTATCTTACAATTAATAATGCCTGTCACCATAAAAATGACATATTTATTGGTGGAAACCGCTAATGAGGGCACTGTGTAGATCAAAACCGGTTAAAAATCACAGCATCTCATTCGCTTATTAATGCCCACATTGTCTGGTCTGCATCATTGTGCATGTCGAGAGAACATAATGGTTGGGTTAATGCTGCATCAAGAGGCTCTCCTTACAGTGACACTCAAGGAAGTAATAATATTTAAGCATTCGGAACATCCACAATCGCTCTTCGAAGAATCGGCTGAAAGAACAATTTCAGGTTGTCCTAAAATGGCGGACTTACTTGTGGTTGGGGAACTCTGATGCGGTCTGTGAGTTAAACTATAAAACTTATGCTTCGAAAGCAATCACTACTGCTAAAATTCCTCTCCTCCTGATTGTTGGTCATAAGCGCGGCATCCTAGCCTAAAAGGAAGGATTCTCAAGCATCCACCTCACATTGGTGCTTTGGTGTGCCAAGAACATGGCGCTTAAGTCGCTCCCTTTGAGTTGGTATGTATTAAGTTAAGGGGAAGATTTGCTCATAAAAATTAATCAGTATAAGGGAAATAAATGCAAAGAGGCACCTTCGTGAAGTATGGAAGAACTAGCTGGAGAGATAGTAAGTAGCTCACCACCAATTACTACCCGTGTGAGAATTGGGTCTGTTGGCATGCAGATGTGTGGCCACCTTAAAGATGCTTCGCATCTCAGCCTCTTGACCATTATCTATACAATAGATTTCACATTTTATCGAGCGTAATTTTGTGCTGCCTAACTCTAACGATTTCACCCAGGCCAAAATTAAAGCTTACACAACGATATTTACAAGAATAATGGACGCATAATTGGAGCACTAGGAAGACTACAAGGATAATAAAAATTCGCCTAAGAAATGGCAGCGGGTATGGCAATCTGTCATCAGTTGCTTCTTTGATTCTGAGTGCCGTCCAAAACTTTAAAAGTCAATGAAACCGATTTAAAATAGCAAAAAAGACGTGAAATCGTAAAATCGAAAAATGGCCAGAGGTGAAACAGTTTTTATCTCTTAGTCTGAAAAATTTAGAAATGTCGTTGGATGTTGTAGTTGTCCCGGGAATGGCAATTTACCTGTAATTGCTCACAAGTCAAAGCAGTTGACATTTGCTATAGCTGACCATAACCACACCAGTCAAATGTCCCAATAAATGTGAAAAGAATGCAACGAGTTCCTTATGATTAATGCCACCTTGAACACAGCCCATTTGCAAGCCCAAAAGTTCCACGAAGGACGGAAAATGCCGCATTCGCAAAATACGGCAAAATCGTCCATTACAAAAGCGTAGACAATGCCGCTATTCCTTTCAGCACCTTGTGTTGAAATATTAGAAGGGCCAAGTACCATTATTAAATAGATTAACGACATTCCATTTATATCTTTACTTTAACGGTCTGGTTTCAAACCGTTGAGCAAATTTAATGGGCAAGTGAGTTCACAGCGAGTCCAGGTGGTGCGGATTTGCGAATGTGAATTGTGGGCACGAAGGATGAGGCCAGTCTGATACATCATGTACTTAGTAATCAACTTTTATTATTTTTTTGGCAGTCTTGCCTTTTAGATGGGAAAATCATTCCTCGTATCTGTACACGACGAAAGCGATTAGCACATCGCATTTTCGCAAAAGTCCTGGTCCCTGAGGCATGGGGTGCAGTGTTTGTTTACGGATTCCGCAAATCGGACCAAGCCATGCCAAATACGTAATTTATTCGTGCAGAGCTGGTGCAATAAATCACAGGACATTGGCTCGAATTTACACCGCCAAATAGTAAAAAAAAAAGGATTTTCGAACTTTTCAATTTCTTATGAAGGCCGCATAGTTGTCAAAATATAGTCACATTTGATCAACATTGGAAGAACTTTTGCTTTAAAAAAAATCACATCCTACTTGATGTTTTAATAATTACACACAAAGTGCGTACAGGTATCAAGTTTCAGAACATCAAAATATGACAAAATCCTTACACAGAAAGCATTAAGACAGCCTTCTTATAGTTCGCAGTTCCGCAACTTCGCAAAAGGGATAAGTTAAGGATGTGTGGTATCAGTACTATGCAGCTCTTTAGTTTCTTTTTCAAATTCGCCTAAATTGTTGAATATCTCAAGCTCCATCGCAATGCTTCTGCTGAGCAAAGAGTAAGTCTTCTTACGTCTTTGGGAAGACTTAGAGAAGTTGCGTTGTTGGCGGTGGATTGTATGCGATCCGCCCAAATTTTCAGTGATGGATGAGATAAATCACGGTGGTGGAAGAAACGTATAGGCGGTAGATGGGCTGAATATGACGCATTTTGTAGTAACTACCTCACTTTCATAATCTGTAATTAAAGCAATTATGGCTGTTGCTGGCTCTGTGTCTCTGCTACCTGCAAATATAGTTGGGCGGTTCTACAATCGAGACTTGTTTAGCGAGAACAATAAAAACAAAACATTACCACTTAACCAAGTTTCCTTCCCTTTCTTTGCTACTTCCGAATACTCCTCATGACCAAAGCGGTTAAAGGGAAGAGCAAAATTGTGATTGCGCGGAACACCAGTTACATTGTGATTACATGCAAGATGGTGTTTGAGCAAAAAAATACATCGAGCCACGTCGATGCACCTTTGGGTGGTGTAGCCTCTATGGCAAACAAGTAGCAATAAACCCCGTCCTACTGTCAACGATGCAAATGCCGTCCAAGTATTTTGTCATCCCCTTAAAATGCAGAGGAGCTTTTAGGCTATAAAACTGCAGTGCTAGAAAATTACAAATGCCAAAATTTTTAAGATTCTTGAGTTCTAAAACTGACTAACGATGTTATCCGCTACCACCTGACGTTATCAAACAGTGTTTACTGCAAGGTGAAGCCGTTTTCCTTCACCATCGTATATTCCCAATGATTTCCTGGACTCCCCTGCTGCAATAATGCATAGCGGTTTATGGTTGACAGTAAAGAAGATCAAGTGCCCCACCCGGAAATTGTCTGAAGTGAATGGCTGCAAGTCCAAATAATTGTGAGTGAGAAAAGACGGTACTGCGCAGCATTATTGGAACATGGTTTCGCATGTTGAAACCTGAACTCTTGAGCAGCCTAAAACTGTTTGTTTGAGAATGCATTTACCATCGAGGGTGTGGTTGTCAAGTTCGGAGTTCAGATCTCCGTTTATCCGTTTAATCCTTCATTACTTACAGAATTGCCTTTTGACCAATTTTGGAAATCCTTTCTTTCATAAGATGCTTAAATGCGAAGAAAGCACTCCTGACTCAACGCAACGCAACTTTTCTCACTCACTTTCTTACGCGAAAGTGAAATGATCTTACATATTGCTTGTTTATTTACACACATTTCCTACTGGCTGCTGGCACGTTGTTTTGATGGCAAAAATGAAGCACAGGCATTACAACAAACGCTCCTGTTTAGTTGGCTACCGGAACAAGCATAAAATTGGTGTAGACATCGTTCGTGCTTACAACACTAGTAGGAATCTCGTGGGTAAAACGCACCAAAGATAAACAGTCATAGTGGATTTATAACAAGGCTAAGGTATGTTTGCAGCTAAAACCATTCCAATGCGAAGCATGTGCTTTTTTGTTGCCTAGGCTTAATGGCAAAAAAGGTCTTCAGTCTGATTTTCTTGCCAAAACATCGACTTGTTGACATTTGAAATAGCTTAGGAAACGGTGTGATGCATTTTTTGAGGGTACAATAGGTCACTCTGCAATTCTAGGGTAAATAAATGTCGAGAACTGGTGCAATTGGCCTCCTCATCGAAGTGATAATGAGTTCAAACATGTCTAGTGCTTTTTCCTTCTCGTCCTCTGACCTTAAGTTAAAGGGTGTTGGTGGAAGTGGTTGAGGTGATTGAATAGCACCCAACTGGATAGAATGAGCACAATATCGACGCCAGCAAGAGGCTGATGAGAATCCATCGTTCGCGGCTACCTCCGACTTCTGAAGAATGCTAATATTGAGCTTGGACGTAAAAATGGATGCAACAAGTCATCCCACACATAACCTTTTCAACAAACATCACTCTTTAAGCCAAACTTAGCACGCGGCATTGTCTGAGAATACCGCATAACACAACCATTAAGTAAATAGCCGATTCCTTAACGAAGCCCTGTTGGGTACTTTACAATACAAGGAAACACGTCAGCATCTTGTAGTTTCTTCACTTTTTTAGATCATATGAAAGGGAAGGTCGATCGAATCATGTTATGAATAAATACATTTAGCACTTATGTCAAAAGCATGAGAGGCATCTATGGTTCTGCTGCAGTGCTGTGGCAAGCATCAACTTCTCCACTGCTATTCGCAGTACTTTTACTTAAAACTTTGACATACTTAATCATAACGTTTGCTTAAAATTACTAGCCTACAAGTGGCCGATACAACACTTACACAAAGGTAGCTTTCATTTGGCTGGAGTGGGTGTCTTTTGTTAATTTCGATAAAACA
>UYWX01020367.1:1432-70255 GCA_900622495.1 Hydatigera taeniaeformis | reverse complement strand
TAACGACTCATTCAGGATAAGTAAATCGAAATTCACCACATCCCCATGGGACATCAAACATGAGCGAAATGCACCTTTTCACGATGCCTATGTTCAGCTGTAGGCCCTGGGAAAGGATGAGGGTGTAGCGTGCGGTTCGAAGACTGTAGACCGAACCGTGGTGTTTCATTTTTGAAGTCAAGTACTGCTTGGCAGTACATGAACAACAAGTCCATAAAGTGTTTACACAGTTCCAAGTGACTGGATAACTTGAATGCTGACAAATAGGATCTGTTGAACTATTACTTGCTGCATAAACGTTTGAAGCAAAGTTTGTGTTCTACATTTTTCGTTCATTACAACTTTAAAACTTACAAATGTTTCGATATTAAGAACACTGTCTTAAAATCAAGAAGGCAGAATCTGTCGCGATGTTAAGCTGTTCTTGCATTGGACTAAAACCAAATTCTTGCTGAAGAAAACACGAAGTCAGTTTTGACGTATGGTGGCATGAGGAGAATTGTCTTCGCGCCTTTGTTCGAAAGAGCGTTGCTTAGTCCGGAGTGAGTCACTCTTGCTACCATTCAGCTTGCCAGATGAAAACGTGTGATATGCAAAACTGACAAGCAAAAACAACCTTTTAGTTTTTCTCAACTCGTTTTGAAAACGGTACGGACTATTAATCGGATGCATATGCACTTGTACATTTTCTTGACTGGTAACAAAATGGCCTCATGTATAGCATTGGACATAGGAGAAAGGGAGTGTGTTATGCCTCTCTTTCGATAGAGGCGAGATTCAATTCAGTTTAGGCGTGAGGCAGCCCAACTCGGTGTCATATAACATTAAAACCGAGTCTAATTAAGGAAAATGGCGGAGAATCAGTGATACATAGAGGGTATTATGTTGGAACTGAACAGAAAAAAAAACGCTAAACATAATCGTAATCCAGGAATATACACAAAATATAAAACAATAAAATTAAATGATTAGTAGTTGTTGATGACTTTTGGTAACAACACGTCAGTGTGATTTGTCATTATCAGGCATCTACGACTTGTACACAATTCTGATGCGAGGACTGTGCATGGCGTTGGGCACACCGTTTTCCTCTCTCGCACTCAAGTGAATTATGACGACATGTCCCTGCTCGTACCTAGAACTGACACATTTTTCACGCCGCACCAGCCCCACTACCTGCAACCATTGGTCAGGCAGGGTCATAGAGGGACTTGACTGCGTGAGCACGAGATCTCGGAGGCCAAACTCGCAGGAAGCGGAGAGCTGAGCCAGTTGTGTGCACTGAGGCAACAGCCAAACGCGAATGCAGCCCGAAAGATCACCAGTGGCCAAAAAAGCCTCCGGCTTTTTTTTCCGCCATTGAGAGCGACTGAGGAGACTAGCGCAAGTGACGCTATCCGCTGAGTAGGTTAGATGAGTTTGGGAATAGGGTCGAAATTTCGCATGAATTCTCGTAGCAACGTTTCTTGCTGCACCGCTAGTCGTGGCCACGCATCGGCGCACAACCACGCACCCCGAGTCGTCTCCCGAGCAGAACCACGTGAAGCTGCCACCCTCGGTCGGGTGAGGTTCGGTCGCCGCCAGCGCAGTGATGGGACCGGCTTTGGCTGATACATTCAGACGAGAAAAGTCATAATGCACCAGATTCTTGAGAAGTGGACCATCAATGGGGATGGGATCGCTCTGCACAGAGCGGTATGTTGTGCCAGTTTGCACATCCCAAATGTGTAAAGTGCCACGGGAATCGCCTAAAATGCAAACTCACTTATGATCTTTCTTAAGCGCTTTACTAATGAACTATTCATTCATTACCAACACCCACCAGTAACGGCGATTTCTGCTGTGAGGAAAGTTGTTTCATGTAAATTCATAGAATGTCTCACTAGTATCGTTGAAATATGAGGATCCAGTGAGACTAGAGGCTCCATATTGAACTTCAATTCACCATAGACTGTGGAGAGATTTACTGTTATGGAGAAGGAATAGTCTTCAGAACTGGGACAGAGCCAGCGAAGTAGAAGATTTGCCTGATTGGGACCTAGAAGGGGTTGCAATCTCTTAGCGTCTTGTGGGAGGAAGCCTTTCTTTTGCCATGAGGGCTTGGCTCTCAGTTGACTCTCGACCACCAAAGCCTTGGAGGATGGCGACCAGAAGTGGAGTGATGCAAAGACGTCGTTTGTGGCACCAGCCGTAGAGGTGACAAAAAGAGCGAGGTCACCAATAGGAAAAACGCCCCATACAGTTGAAGGCAACTGCACGGTAGCCGATGGCAAATCAGCACTGAGTGGATGCAGATGGGCAATATTTTTTTCGTCCGCAAGCAAGAGACCAATCTTTTCATGAAGTGACATAATTCCAAAAGTTCTAGTTTCTGACTGGCCTTTGGGTCTGAATAAAATCTCCCTCTGACAGCTGCCATCCTATCAAAATCGTGAAATAAATAAGGCATTAGTGGCAAAAGCATGAGAAAAGCCTTACAACAAGAGGTCAAGACAGTCTCTAGCAATTCTCGAATCCTTGTGGTGAAGGAATAAAAACATTTACTCGCTGATCCCTTACTACCAAATGTAGGCAAGGGCAGTGTGACAGCATGACTAAGGAACACTACATGTCCAAAACGATACGCTTGCAGGAGCGTCTTCACCATTTAAGATAACTCTTATCTCTTCAATGGTTTCCGCTTTAACAAAGGGAAGGGAAATTGCAGAGTGAATTGCAGAAGTGATCTCGTCCTGAGTTACTTAAAGAAGAAATTGTTAATTGGTGGTAGTGACTAAGGCAGGTTTATGATGGAAGCCAACGCAAGGAGCTGTGAGGCCGTTTTAGTAGGAGTTCTATAATGAAGTAGGCACTGCTTTATTCCCCTTCTAAAGTTCGGCTGCATGCGCGTGTGCTGACATTTTACTTTGACTTGGATAGATCGGTAGGATTTCCGCTATTATTGCTTAGCTGGAAAAGGTTAAGCACACTGGTCGGTTCCTGCATGTGGTTCGTAATCATACCCAGCTTTCAAGCAATCCAGCTTCACCTTATTCGGTGGCTTTTATTTCCATTTTAAAACCGATCAGCTTAGATTATTGTTATAGTAATTTGCATTCGTATTTGCCTCCAGGTTTGATGTGAAACCGAAATACCCACAGAGGTGTTCCATTGTTTGATGGAGGTGCCGTGGTTCGTGGCCAGAGTAATTACTGAATCTCCGTTTGGTGTGACAAAGATTTCCTCGACGTCATCGGTCTCGTCGAAAGGGCAGAGGCTGGTGGTCGATGTTGCAGTGGGAGAGCTTGAACTAACAATGCTCCCGAGTCTGTTCAGGCAGAAAATTGAATAGTTGAGATTTTGATGAGGTGGATGGGCATAGCATAACAGTGAACAACCCACTAAATATGCATATTCCATTTCAAAGCGTAGTTGGATTCAAACACAATGTAAGAAAGTATATCTCATTGTAAGACTAATGTGCTCAGATACACCTTGCCGCCCAATCTCAGCAACACATCCACGCCTTGCGAAATTGGGCCATTAAGGCTTTTGGATCCCATCGAAAACGCGGAGGCTTTCTAAGTCTCGTTGGGCTTGAAGCCGGCTTTTAAAAGACTTCGTCCTATTTATCAAATGTAATCTAGATTAGTTTCAACCTATTGGATATCTTAGTTCCCGCATCACCTCAGACAATTTCCTTTACATTGACAAGCTAAGTTGCAAGTAGATGATCGTACAAATTATTTTGTTAATTTTATGCAGACAAATAGTGTTGAGAAGAACCAAAAATACCCACTTCATTGAAGGCTGAAGAGTTAGCACTCTCGCCCGCCACAGACTGTCCGTTGTTAATGCCGAACTGTCATTGCAGGGAGCTGTGTCTAAAATATAAACTTTTTTCCTTTATCGGTAGTCCTAGAATACAGTAAACTTAGTGAAACAGGAATAAAACCATTACCTTATTGAGGAAAGTAAACGAGCTCTTAAAAGTAGTTTCAAAATAACAAATACAAAAGTTGAGCAACTTTATAAGAAGAACTGCTTTTTATTAGAAGTAAGGAAAACTTACAGGCCTTAAGTCTGCGTAGTTTTGGTGACACATAGCTACCGTTGGTGAGTGTGGATGAGGCTTCATCCTTGCTCTTCAGCGGGTGCATAGAGCTGTTGGAGGAAATCCGACTGGCTGGTGACGGCAACTTTGCCTTCATAGGCTTGAAGAGTGGGTAACTGCGGTGCCAGACTCCTTTCCTACCGGCTTTCCTTTGGCTATGGAGACGAGCACAGGCCCAACAGACGAAAAGGAGCAGAGGCAGACCCAAACTGATGCATCCAACGATCCAAAACCACACCGTATTGGAGAAACCGGGTGATGTCTTCGTGACCACTACGTTAGTATAAGAGGACTTCCATTCATCTGTCACACAACAAGGCAGCACTATGCAAAACCCATCGTTTAACATCAACAATGTTGAAATTCCAAAAGGTAGATTCATATAAGTACAGTTTTCCTTCGAAAGAAGTTTTGTCACCGCTTATCTCTTCTACAGTCTGCTTTTAATTTGGCGCGGATTACGCATTCAAGTAACTATTTGAAAGAATTTTTACCACAACACCTGCTACTATTGTTGGTACTGCTATGTTTGTTAAATCACTACCGATGTTGAACAGCTTCTGGCATTCCAAGTTATGAAAAACCCTAAGATTTTCGTAAAAAACGATTGCTATCAGCATGTGAAAATAAGTGCTGGAAAGAGAGACATTAATTTATCTGCCTTACTGAAATGATTGCTGATTGTTGTAGACATTAAAAAATCCTTCCAAAGCCAGGGCCAGTGCAGCTGTAAAGATTAGCTGTTATTTTGACATTAGGAATTACAGCCATGGGCATGAGAAAGGTACAGGCAAAGCCCTTATAGTGAATGCGATAGCAGAAATCTTACGGCGCTTGGGATGCTGTGGGAATGAATTTCGTATTCTTCAGGTCTAATAAAGGAATGCGAGACACATGCTCCACAGATATTCTGAGATGTCTGGTGTGCCGCTGATTCAGTGTAAATACAACAGACATGCATGCTCCCTAAGTGCGTTAAACATATCTAGCTACCGGCATAATAAAATTAACCGTTACAGGTCACTGTATCGGTACAAACTGAAAATGCTTGCTAGTGGAGCAAAAATATTTAAGTTTCTTTACTCTTTTATGAAGTAATCTGGTGAAATTATTACCTGTAATAGGCATTACTCCTCAAACAAAACCAACCTTGCACATGAATAGAACACAATGATTCAAACTTGGCAGGAGGTTTTCGAATGATTTCATTTGTGATTATTTTGAGTGAACTAATAAGTTAAGGTGGGTTTCATGACTGAACCGTAACTCAAAGCCATCTTCCGTGTGTTTGGAGACAACTGCCAACTTCAATTGTTCCGCAGATTTCCGTTATAATGATGTACTAATCCATCGTTATGCTTTGGAGGGGCTGAGATGAAGCCTTTTTAAGGAGTAATCAGACTGGGGAGATCAAATAAGATGAACATCAGATGTTAATGGGCCGATTGTAATGGCTCTTTCATGGAGATGATAAACTCTTTGTTTGCTCACCGCCATCAATGAGAACGGTGACGGGGATGAGGGAATTCAGTCTTCTCCAATCGAAGTCGCCGTTGGAGAGACCGAAGCGCCTGTTCAGGTGGTACACTGTGTTGGGAGTATCTTTAGGCTCCACGGTGACAGGCATAATCATCTCCTCGTCATCAACCATCCACCCTGTAACAAATTTTTGAAAATCCTCTTAATTTTTCCTTCCCCCTCTATTGAGTTGATGCAACAATGCTACCATTATCTTGATGCGTAAGTCACCCGGTAATTGAATGAAATATTTTGTTTGGTAGCCTATCAATCTAATATTGTTACTTATTTCTAGAAAAGTAACATTTGAAACGGTAATAACTAGAACGTCGATGCAATTAAAGTGCTACTGCATGAACCGGGACTACAGTCACACCGAAATCATACTAATGTGTGGAAGCATAAACTGTTTTGTGCGTTTTGCAGTCTTTAAAAAAGTGTATTGAGACTTAGGATTTGACCTAAAATTAAATATACTGACAGCTGAATAATGTTTGTTGTAGTTTCCTCGGTCATCAAAAGGGCATCCGTCAATTTCCCAGCATTCAGTTTAAAAACCATGATTAAGATATGCACCTCCGATAGCTCCCTTGAATTCCTCTTTCCCGTCGGACCATGACCCGAGAAACGCATTTACCAATGAAGGGTTGGCTTCTCCGCTCATTGATATCATCTTTTTCGCATAGAGGCGATCTGCAAACCAAAGTTTAGACTATAACTTCGAGGCATTCGTGTTAATTTGCGCGTAAATTGAGGATAGTGGTAAGGGGCAAGTTTACGATCGGGTCATCGAGTCACCAATCAACAATATAATCTAAAAATCCTTGCACTGCTATAATAGTAAGCGTGAGTGAAGTTACTTACTGTTCATGCTTTTAACGATGCTGAAGAAGAACCACTTGTCACAGGACCGTGACACCGCTTTGACTGGATAAACAGGAACTCCATCCACTTTTGCCCGCAAGAAGGTCTGATGGTGTTCCACTTCAATAGCGTGAAGAGCTCCATCATTTAGTTTAAGACTGGTGCTCTGAGCACATGGAATCAACCGGAATAGAGAAGTTGTGTCGCCTTCAGTGACGAGGTAGAGGTCGCGATTTATCTAACCCATTAAATGTGAAGATGAAGCAATACAAGCAAGTTGTGGAAATGGTTTTCAATCAGTGTAGTAAGATGCGCTGAGTAGCCAGCAAAGTGCAACTCGCGCATATTTCGGCCACAGAGGCATTGAAGCAGGATCCTCGTTCATCAAAATATCCTCCTACTTCAGTTCGTAAACAGTCCTTTTATTATGATAAATAGTCCAGTCAGTTGTCTGTTTTGAGACGGACTGAACGTAGATAAGCTTGTAGACTACTTACGTTAAAATCGGAAATTCAGATCTTAGTAAGGTAAAAAGAGGTTTTTATAACTGCTTAATTTTGTAATTGACAAAATCCTCCCTTATTCCGTGCTCACTACGGGCAGTTGATACCATCAAGGTTTACTGGGCGGCTTTTGTCATTGCTGCATCGGTGTTGTCAGCTACTAAAAACATGGTTGGAACTATCTGCGCATGCTTAGAAATGGTGGCGGGCCAGGCTAGGTCGTAGAACTAGCAGAGTTTTCCATTCATCAACAACTTAGGTGTAGAGTTAACGACACCGAAATCATAATAACTTTTGTATGCATGCGTCCATTTAAGGAAAGGAAATTACACACTGTCCTGCCATTTCTCAGATTAGGCACAAACGCCACACCCTCTCACACAGCGGAGCCAATATGCCAGTAGGAAAGACGAAACGAAGCTGCAAAATGCCGGTCGAGCGATAACGCAGTAGAAAATTTGCCACAATCGTTAGGTCTTAACCATCAGTGCAGGAATGCAACCTACCAAGACTAGTCTAAAAGCGAAGGTGTCATTTTTGACCGTCAAGAGCGCCATCCGGCCAGATGCTGAAGGCTGGCTAATAGACCTTCGAGTTGGTCTTCTCGGGATGGGATCCAGTTTATTAGATGCTTGAGTTCGAAAGATGAATCGCTGTTTAGTGCTACCATTCATTGTTCTGTAAATTGCAAACAATCTCTGCTTTGAATCGACGTCAGGAACTCCACTATCATGGGCAAGCCAGCCGACATGTTCTAAAAGTTAAAGAAAAATTATCCACAGCTTCAAATTATGCTGCAATTTGTCAGTTTTTAATGGAATGCAGTTACTCAGGATAGTAAAATTTGTGCTTTATTTTAAAAGTGTTGTGAACATTTGATGGAACAACTAATTGGTTTATCATTTCGATCCAAGGAGCTAGAACGCACCAATACGTAGACATCAATGTCACTTACCACGGGAGCAGTCACTTCCCCAAAAGGGCGTTTCGGAGCAGTCACATGTAAAATCACCATTAATTGTTGAGAACACGCACTTCCCACCGTTTTGGCATGGCGGATTGCACGAAGGCATAGAAGAAACGGTGTCCCTTTGCAACGGCGACTGGGGCGCTAAGGAACGTGATTTAGCGGTGCCCGTATATTTGGTTTGGGAATGATTTACAGCAGTAGTGGTTTCAGACACACTAATTATGGGTTTGATTGTGGGCTGCACTGTGGTTGTAGTTTTTGGCGGTGGCGAAGAGGAGGCTGGCCAGCTTCGAGCTTGAGAGAGCGGCGACCACGATGGTGGAGTCGGAGATGCTTTGGGCACTATTAACACCTTAGGAGTTCTGGATGCAACCAAGGCTTCCTTGCACACACGATGCGGATTCTCGCAACGACAACTGCATAAAAAAACACTTAGCACCTTTAATGCTATTTTGCTTAACTATGTGGTTACCCCCTTCATTGACAAAAGTGTCATGCCAAAATCAAAATGATGAATTATTAATTCAGTTTTTACCTAAACATGAAGAGTCTAGCATACCATAAACGAAGGATGGAAACTGGTCCATTAATAACAGTAAAAACGACTATCTGCCATTCACATTGTCAAAAATAGGTTCAAAGTCAACCTATTTTGGAGATGGATGTTTTTGGGTTGCGACAATTACACCCCACACTTTTTTGCAAACCAGTTTGAAGCTTTGGTCTAGACCTTATGTTCTTAAACATTCGATCAAGTTTGAGTAAAGACAAGCGCCCTTGACAGGGCGCAGCGGATCATCGATTCCATTAACGAGCTCGAGGTAAGGTAGTGTAAAATTTACCTTCGTGGTTTTTACTGTTCACACCATGCAAATATCAAAGTTATGAGTACATTTCGTCTTCGCTACCTACGAAACATGGATTCTTTACGCAAATAAATGTGAGAATATGTAAGGCTTCATAGTTTGGTGGGCACGTAGGATTTCCAGTCTTCAGGGAATGGACCAAATTCTTTACCCTCCTGAAGTGACGCCAACAATTGCCCAGCAAAAGTAAGCAATTCAGTTGTTGTACATAAATCACAAAGGACAATTATCTTCAGCCCAAAACACTACAATTATCTGATTGTTTCGGGCCTCAGCCACTGTGCTTGTGGGACCTTTTAATGAACGTTTCACCATAGGCTTAACTTAGCACATAGTTATGACTACAAAAATCAAGGTGTCAACGCCAAACATGTTAAACATGTCAGCTTGTCGTGGGGGTTCTGAACAAAGACTGTAATGTGAGGCCTTGTAAGCGATTGGTAAACAAAGTGAGTTTAACAGTCACGACGGACTGGGCAAGAATAAAAGCCCTGGTGCACAATGACAGCCCATTAATTTTCAAGCCTTAACAACAACGAATAAGGGAAACGGATTTGTTGAAAATATTCCGTCGCTGTTGCCACCAAAAGTTGATGGCACCCATGTCAGGTAGGCAAACTTATGAAGGGAAGAAGGCAGTAGTGCGAGTGTTCTGGAAACCACGGAAGTGCGCTAGTCATATGTGCAAGATGCAACGATAGCCTATTTTGCGTTCATTACTAGTAAGGTGGAAAGGTTGTGCACATTGAAGCAGATTTACAAATAATTAACTAGCAAGAAATTTATTCGTAAACAATTATTAAGATAAGAGTCCTTTGTACTGACTAAATGCACAATTGTGGACCCAATTGGTGAATCTGCAGTCAGGGAAATGAGCATAACTTTACATTCAACTATTTGTAGTCGATAAATTCACTTCTTCTGCCTCTTGTCTGAGAGGATTTCATGCACGTTTGCTTTGAATTCAATTTACTCTGTTGACTAAAAATGAGAGGACGTTCGTTTCCTATCAATCTCTCATGAAGATTCACCTCTTAAACAAAGCAATGTTATGTAAATTGGCCTACAGCACATAAGCTTACAATTCTTCTCGGACGAAGTTATTGCTCCGGAATGAATGGCATGAGGAAGCATCCAGGCAGGTGGCATAGCTGCAAAGCCTCAGACCCTGATTTGATAGTTCAACATCTGAATGAAAAAGAGGACTTTTACTGTAACTCATATTATCGTGTGAATAAAAATCTTTTTTAAAACTCTAGCTTACCTATTTTTTGATTCACAAAGGCCAGATGATTCAGTTCCGCGGGGATAAATTGAAAATCGTCGATGATCACGGCTTCTCCCATGGTGTGCGCCTCACGATGACCGAACCAGAGTCCCGGTTCAACAGGTGTTGGCCAACTCGAGATTTCTTCATAAGACTCTCTAGCGGCACTCACTAGAGTGTCATTGAGTTTGACCGAGAGACCCGCAACGTGCGACCAAGAGACGATTACAAGCGTCCATAAACCATCTGCTGTGCTGATTTTGGCCTAAGGAAAAGAGGTCTAGTATTTTCGGTATGTACTTGAACAAGTACCCTTTTTTGATGATAAACACTGTCATAAGTGGAGGCTTTAAAAGAATCAGACCAACAACATTGTTTGACTTCTTGTGAAGGAGCTTCTAAAGTATCTGCGATAGGCATAAAAAGAGGCCCTCTTCCGTGAAATCGGCACCAAGATGGCCTTTAAAAGAACCTTTAGAAAGCCAATTAATATTAATTGGCAGATATCAATCATGTCTGCACTTTAATTTTCTTTAATCTCTGAAAATGGCCCATTGGAGCCGATTTTTCCGATTTTAGTTACTTGATCGCGAAAGGAAAATTACGATAAACTGCACTTTGGTGTTGTCAACTGTTTTTGGCGTTTAGCGTATGCATGCAGCGCACATCACTATGCATACATCAAAACCGGATAAGTCGACTTGAAAACCTTCATAAATTTTGTGGTGCTAGATTTACAGTCTCGTCTTTTTAAAAATTTTGGTGCCATTTAGCTTGCAAAAACTTCTCCAGTTCCAAGAACTGTTGAGCAGAACTTTACTTATTTAACGAAAACACAAGTCAATACCAAGGTGGCAGTCTGCAAAGATCTATTCAATGTGTTTATGGATAACTTGCTTTCGTTGTCCATATTTTTGATGTCGCCTTTCCTGAGGAAATTGTTTGCATACTCTTGACCTTCGCTTCCAGGTTATACTGGTTGTCTGTTTGCACGAGATCCACGGAAATTTGACTTCCTGAGAGTCCATTCTGTCGTACAATAGTCCAGACTTTGGGGGCCCTGGTGGCAGTCAAGGGGAGCATCCAGAAGGACATAGTCAGACCGAACTGGCAAATCTCAAGATCCTGAAGGCAGTAAGATTCCAGATTGGTGGAAAGGGGATGAAGTACTAGTTGGTTCATTGAAATCTCCAAGGTCCCATCTACAGGCGATTTTGTAAAGTCGCCTTTAGACTGAACACGGTAGTTTGGAAATGCCTCTGTCATCTCGCACAAGCCCGTAAGATCCAGAGGCATACTTCTAGAACTGGGCTGCAGATGGTCGAAATTGCAGCGTAGATTTGGGAAATGTGCTAAAATAGGTGCTTTAGGGTGAAGTGAAATATTTCAAGACTTTTCAAAAAAATTAATTGTAAGCAAAGCTCAAATCCTAAGTGAACATCTTTCGGTCGCCAATTGCTAAAATTTTCGTTTAAAAAAGGGATAAGCACCAAGTTGAAGGCCTCAAGATCTATGTGGTTTGATGTTCTGCTGATCAAATGACATAAAAATAATTGTTTATTTTTCACTCGCCTCTTTAAAAGCCAACTTGGAACAAGTCTTATGACCAAATCACATCATTTTGTTTATGCAATGTTATCCAACCACACCTATGAGGAGGCTGCACTATGAAAGTGACCGTAAATGTGTCGTGTAGAGTGGGAACAACATGCAGCTCTTGAATAATAAAGGCTGAGGTCTAAATGGACATCGTACGAAATCGTTTCTCCTTCATCACAAGTGCGTACCACAAAGTTAACATCGGTCATGAAATTTTGAAAAAATGTCGTTAAAGGTGTATTTATCTAGTTGATCATAAAATCGAGCCATAAGGCACTCTGTCCCTACAATGCAACAAAATGTATTTTTATTGCTTTCAAAACAACAAAACACCCTAGGCTTCTAGAGCAAAACAACACAGAGGAGTTTGACAAGACCCCTTTTCAAAATCGCTATAAAAAATCGTTTCTTGTCACCAAATCTACTTACTTGTTTGGATGAGACGTCGTCTGAGTAACTCACTGCGTCTCCGATTAAACAGAAGCATCTGGGAATTTGGCACCAGACCATCGTGGCTAATTTGCTGTCGTGCTATATTACAGAGCTCTGAGTCAGTCTCAGTGTTCAGCTGAACGTTCCAACTGTGCACAATGATGTTAGAATCCCGACGCTCCACCTCCACACTGCATGAGTCGCTGGTGACGCAACCCACTGGCAACCGAAAGACATTGCAGTCCTGTCGTCTGGAGAGCACCGCAAGCCTTTCATCTACACCAACCACGGTGACATTTACGCCAGGTAGTTGTACGGACGAAAACGGTTTCAATCTGTCCAGCCGAAATACTGAGTAGAAATCGCCCCGATTTACAATGGCGTTTACTGATAACTCTCCATGATTGTTCGCTAGTTTAGTCAAGCGAAAGAAAGAAGGCAGAAGGCCCACATCGTTGAAAATAAGATCTTGAACCCTATGATTGCCAATAAAGAGGAAGGGAGTGCGACGAGAGCCAAATCGTTGGTCCGCTTTTGGGATGATAACCTGAGTTCTTTGACTAGCAATGCAGCATAGGTTTTCATCGACAAAAAGGGTGAGATTTTTCCTGTCCCAACGTATTGTGATTTGATGCCATTGACCAAGCACAACACGAACCTTGTTGCTACAACCATCAATGTTCCAAGTAAAGTGTGGTGGAGCTTGTATCTCAACCGCGATTTTCATAATATGCTCCGGATCTGCGATCCTTTTGGGAAGGCCTTTGTAAGAGACTTGCATGTGCCATGGCGATTTAAGATGTGATGCATGCTTTATTACCATGGTTGATCCGTTCATCAAAGCGGTTGGGTCAACACGCATCCAAAATTTGTAATAGATATCTGCAAAAGAAGCGGTCATTCATCAGAATCTTAATCTGAGAGGAATTATAAAAGAGCTAGATCGCACCTTTTTTGCAGAGAAATATGTTGGAAAAGCATGAATCCATTTGATTATAGGTATGAGGACCTTCAGCTAGAAATTTCAATGGTCGTCTTTGCTCATAAAGCACCAAGGTGTCAGCTTCTTTGCTCAAATCCGGCACTGTTGAACCATTCAAAAGCAATCCAACACGTGTAGATTTGAAGTCTGCAATAAATTTACCACAATTACATTTTCGACGAGTAAAGCAAGCAAAAATGTGACAGACACCTGTGTTGTAGTTGAATGAAAACAACCTCCAAACATAGGGTCCTTAAGTGAGCAGTCTAAAACCAAAGGCTCGTCTACACTGGTGCAACCTCGTTAGACGAGTATACACCATGTAATTTAGTTTCGTCTATTATGAGTTTGCATCCCTTCAAAAGCCAGTTTCCAGTCTGTTTGGTGCGCTTCGAGCTGTGACTCACCCTCGTTAGTCATTCCGACATGCGATACTTCAACGAAGAGTATGCACTGGCAACTACCCACCGCCACTAAAATTACTTCGTGCATGAATTTTCTCCAATCCTGCTGATCACACTCACGGCATACTATTCGTGTGAAATTGCTTTACCATTTGAAGAGGTGGCCGACCACTCATGGATGAACACGGAGAGTGACTAGACGTGGACTCTACAGGACACTTTATAGTGACTTTTAATTTAACTTCATTTTTGAACTGGATGCCAAGGGTCCCGTAATTTGGGACCTTCAAACTCTGAGTGCGCCTAGAACTATTTTGCACCCATTGTGTGCATAGTCCATTCACAGATGTGCGTGTTTTTACCGAACCCCGCTACCACCACTTCCACCATTCCTAATTAGTGCGCTCTATTTATAAGTGCATCATTAGTGCTTCAGCACAACTGAAAGTAACTACTTTTCTTCCATGATGCCAAGGTGTGCTGTCGATATGATGCTCTAGTACATGGAACACATATTCTGCCATTAAGGCAACATAGTACGAAGGAACTAACGTTTTCCAAGCATTGATTCTTCATGCTATGCTAGCTTGCTTAAAGTACTAACATAAGAGCAAACTAGAACGCAATCACTTATGTTTTTGCTGATTAACTCATTAGCTTACGACATAGCACTAAGCATGCAGAGTGAATGGAATCAAAGTGGAAATGAAGGATCACTATATGCAAGGACCACGAAAAAGCAGATCAGTTTAAATGTAAACAGAGCCTCGTTCATCTGGACTAGCTTAATGAATGATAGTGACGTGCATTTTTTGTGCCTTCTCTGCCCTCTGCCCTAGTGGTGGAACGGTTTTGCTAATGAAAGCAGCTGCAGGATTGCATGAAGTGTTATTTCAAACATCAGAGAAGATCAAGAGTAGTTTCTAAACGTTCTACAAAAGGTACAAAATGGAGAATGTAGAGACATTTCGTCATTTGCATGCTCACACTTTGAAAGCATGGTGCTACCACCGTCCAGTAATTAATGCCAGTAATGACGGTCTATGAAGCTTCAGAACTAGTCGCATTAATGAGTGTGAAGAAAAGCCGACCTACCGATGGGTTTTAGCGCACTACAGTGACGTTCGAGAGGACAATAGCATTTGAGCCAATTTCCACTTCCAACGCATCCACAAGGAAGTCCGCTAACGTTGCTGCGACAAAGGCCGGAGATATTTGCGCCAAGAGGAGGCACCGCACTTACATCGCAAACGCTCTGAAATTCAATGCCAGATCCGATCTGCACAATTCTTGGACCGAAAGCACTTATCATTCCACAGGCGCACTCGCTTGCGATGAGAAACGACTTCATTGCGCCTCTGAAGGGTCCAAATTTTGGCACATGGCTTCCCTCATATCCATTTGTTTCACTGGCGCCGACAAAGACAGATCGGATATCGTCGTGGTATTTTATGAGTGTGTCAGTAGCAAAGCGTGCCATTGTGCCAGTTGGGGGAAAACCAAGAAAAGCCTCATTAGAATAAAATTTTCTTTTGGTAGTCTTTTCAGAGGCTGCCTTTGATTTGAGTTCCGCCCAATCGGGCCAGAGTATATCGCCTGTGTGCAGCATACCCCTGTTGGTCTTTTGGTCAACTTTGAACCGAATTTCTGTTCGTGTGGATCCAGCTCGGGTGAAAATAACTTCCACTCTATGCCAATCTCTCCAGCTTCTATCGAAATAACCAAAAGCATGGTGGAGGTAGAACCGCACCTGGTAATCTGTTAGTCGCATCACCATGAGTCTGAAGTAGGGCCGCTCGGTGTAGATAAATAGAGCAAGGGGGGCACCATGAAGTCCAGGAGCGTCTAAATTTTTGAGAGCATCTTCTGATGTAGTTTCTGGTGCCAAACTTGCACTTATTCCCGTAAAAAGTATTGAAGAGTTGGTGCGCAGATGGATGTCAAACGATATAGAGAAAAGTTTTTGAATATCTCGGGAGCATGAAAAGGGTTGTGTGTCAATTTCAATAAATGCATTTTCCTGACTGAAGTTAAATAAACCCGGAGTTGAAAGACATGAAGGTATTGAAAATAGCATTAGAATTAAAAATCTTTGAAACTTCAAGACTTCTTTCATTTTGTTCAACTACTTATGAGATGGTATTGAAATCTCCGCATTTAAGGTCTTATGGCAACATTTGTCGCAGGTCTGCGCCGCAAAAGTTGGTGTCTTATCAGACTACAGTTGGCTGAGCATCCAATCAGAATATTGTAGGAAAATGATTGGCCAACAATCAAACACCAATCGCATGGGAGCACTCTTGTTCTTCTGATTCACAAATTCGATAACGTAGGCTGTGCTCACATTCTCACAAACTAAAATAAGCAAGTGGGCTGTCCAATAATATGCAAACCACAACATTTTTTTACCACACACTCATGACGACACCCTATCAAAATGTTGTCTAGGTTGGCAGAGATGGCGATTTTAAATGCATACGGTGCGACCTGTCTGCATAGTCATTTCATGTCGTAACTACGTCTTCGTAATGTCCTGTGTTCTTTTTGGCTTCTACATTAAATTCTAACTAATAAAGTAATGCAAAGAGAAGGGATCAATCGATGCCATTTTCTCTCCTTATATCGCAAGTGGATTGACTTTCTACATCTACATACCACTCACGCTAAGTTATCTTCTATACCTAATCGTAGTTCTTAAAACGGCCAAGTCTGGGTTCCTGAGTCTTGGTTTCAATCGCTGTATCAAATTGGAAGCATTTGGGAACATTTTCAAAATGTCTACTCAGTTATGACCATTTTTTGATGGTCGTATTGATTAATTTTACTCTCAGACTTCCCACATTCTGTTTTGCGTCTGGTATGCTAAAATTCGTTAAAAATGCTAAATGTTTTGCAAACGCAGCCAGAACGCTTGCTACTTTTTGCTTTAGGATGCGCTTCCACCAGAATCGTCAAGTAATGCCTGCGACCTCAGTTTGCCTCGATTTAACTGCGATGATAAAGTCAGTCCCACATAGCTGAGTACCGATTAACTACCGAAACAAGTATTTCGTTGATTTTTAATTTTTTAATTTTGTGCGCGAAATAATTGACTCATTTTTCTGCTTTAAACATTGTATTTTACCGTCTTCATCATCGTGACTGTCGGTCTGCATTCGTAAAAAACAAAACCTCCTTGCTAAGACCTTTGAGAAATAATCTATTTCCAGGAAGTCAAATCTGTTCAACCTTGCTCAAAATGACTTCTTGTGTACCTTTAGAAATTGTGAGGGCCATCCAGGGTCGGATGAATCTAATTTTAGCCCCACAAAAGCGACCAATAAAAATCCTGAGGACACTAGAGGACGTGCCAAGTCGCAGGACGCCGTTTGAAGGCAGGCAACACCCACTGTGGGATGCCCAGCCTGAGGATGGGAAGTCCTTTGTTTCCTGGTCTACGGTTGGTTGTTCTTACCCCAACTGACATCCGATTTTTATTCAGTTTTAGGTTCATCTCTTAATTCAACTATATAAGGGATATGCATAATCATTTGTCATTCGAATAGGATTCAGCTTTTCAATCAACGCAAGCACATGGTCTCATTCAAGTACGAATCAAAATTCGTCTCACATATTACGTTCTCTCTTTTTAAAGGGCTGGGGGATAGTCTGATTCAACCAGCTTGCACCACAAGGAGTAATAGTTACTAATATAAATTGCGTTTTAAAAGTATGGACAGCTATTTTTAACAGATATCATCATGGCATAATTCGATGCCAGATGTGGATTTGTATGGATGCATTCAACGTGGGCAATGAATTGGAAAATTCGAAATCAGTTTCGCAGTTATTACTAAAATGCAAAAATAGAGCGAAGTATACCGTACGCGGAGTCGGACCAATGGAAGCTACTGATAATCATCAGCTTTACTAGAACGGGTGGCGCCAATGCATCGACAGAGCACACTCCGTTGGTTACAGGGTTCGACTCAAGTAGGTACTCACATGGATCAAGAAGTTCAGAATGATTCTCACAGCTAACGGTATATTACAACGCACTCAACTGATGGTTGTAGTTCATCTGCATAATTAATCTATCAGGAAATAAATGTACCAAGTTGGGAAAAATTCTTCCTTTTATTACATCTCCAAGTGTGTTTCGGTATTATTGTTATAATAATATAGGCTTAATAAGGATTTGGAAGATGAAATTTCATGATTGTGAAGAGTGTTTAGTAGACCACAATATTAGGCATTGCAGGACTGACGCCTCTATATTGTTCTCTCGTCAACGACATTTTGCTGCAATGGTGCTTGCACATTTGGGGTACCTCCTTTTTTATTCTCACTTACTTTACCCAAAAGGGAAACAGGACAACACACGGAGAACGATCCTTTTAAATTGGTAACCAGATTCGCTGCAGATAACCTTCAACCTTATGTGAATTTTTAAATCCCGGTTTTGTGTTTTTGTTTAAACCACAGATGAATTTTATGCCCCAATATATACACTGTACGTAGCACTAACCTTCCGGTAATAAAAAAAACGGCCTATTTGAGCGTACCGATTTCATATAGGCGAAAAAGCCTTACCAAAAGCCTCCATTTTTCCTTAAAAATGCATGACTCCGCGTATGATGCCATTACAAATGCGCATAAATTACCTGAGGCCTGTACATGACATCGCCACGGATGGGGAGTCTGCGTAGGTAAGTAGAGACTTTGCAGCCATTTATCCGATGAAAAGAAGTTAATAGTTGCTTGATAATTTAAATTTCAATAACAGGATGTCATTTCTAATGAAAATATTTTTGCAGACTTTTAGAATTTATATCGAGTTTACTAGCACTTTTGTTTTACGCCTAACTGACACACTTCGTTAGCTTTTTTATGACATTGCTGGATGGCTCCAGTCCGTTCATAACCATCAACCTACAAATCCTCACCTGTTATGATGGAGGGGATAATAGCCTTGCTTTTTGAAATGTTTCACATGCTCCACCAACACGTCAATCATTGATAGTTATGCGATCATAATTCAAGGCTACCACCAAAATGTTGGCACTACTCGAGTTGCTGTGGTCCACACCACAACAGTCTACAGATAATGAATTGAAGTTTAGGCACATTAATGGGCCAAGGCAGGTGCAAATCGGCAAGAAATGTTGAAGCTGCTTCACCATGATTGCATGGGCAACTAAGGCGCTAAGCTTGAATCGCTCTCCCCAGTTGGCACATCCATGAGTGTGGGCTGAAGAAGTTAACTCTGAGAACGACACATACTGCGCCTTTGGTTGTGGCGCCTTCAGACTTTTCTGGGGAGGAAGAAGGGTACAGAACTCGAGCAGTATGTGTACATTCGACATACAGAAGGGATTTGTATCCGTTTTTTCTTCCCTATACCCTATTTTAATGACTCTCAAATGAGAAGGCTGACTACTCCTTTTTAAAATCCCACATACACATATTTGTTGATGATGATGATGTTTGTTTGAATTCCTCCTGAGAACAACGAACAACTAACAATACTGAAATTTCGGAAGAAGTAAGCTAAGAAAAGGTAGTCAAACTTATTGCCTTCGTATTCATTCAAGCTTTTCTCTAATGCTCCATCTGTAAAAAGGCACCAGACATTTTTGAGAACTATCTGCTAGATATGAAGATGGAGTTGGAATATTGACACCTGCCATCACGTGCATGTCATTTGCTTATGACTAGTAGATGTGCTAACTTTAAATCGACAGTGTCGTTCGTTTGCTAAATTACTAGGCTAGGGAGGAAAAGAGATACGCAACCTCACATTCGTTGTGCAATGAATTCAAAATGCCACAATATTGGCACAATTTCTGGCTCCTCCAAAGAGAGGTGCCGATTTAATAAAGTTTAAATTGTCGTGTTTGTGTCAAGGGCCATATTTTAATGTCATTATCATTTTGACTTTGCAGGAGGAAATGGTTGAGTACTCTGTCCAAATTACCACTCAACAAGAAAGAAAGTAGATTAAGTAACGCCAATTTTTTGCTTTCATCGAATCTTAGCAAAGTTGTGACTAGCCAAATTTTATTTTATTGTTGAGGAAGGTACCGTAGTATTGAGGATTCAAAGAATTAGACTACTGCAGCCCACTTTTTTCTGCATTAAGAGCGACCAATTTATGCCCCACATTTGTTGGCAAAACCATTTTTGTTTCGGCTCATAAATCAAAGGGCACCATCTTTCGGCACATCAGTAAATTACCAAGCAAAGAATTAAAGTGAATGTGCTTTGACTTACATTTTTTGCATTCAAGACACCACTAATTGTTGTTGAAACCAATCCAGTATAAATCTCTTTGTATTGGCGCTTGGTGCACTTGGTGGTTGGGGGAAGGGCACCTTCCGTGAACCCTTTATTAGCTGCCCAGTCAAAGTCGAGACTTGCGACGCGCATGAGCCCCTAGAGTGGATAAATGAATCCGGCGTGATCGTCCGCTTGTAGCAAGATTATGTTTACAGCCATGAGGCTATCGGAGAGAGTTTGTTTGCGCAAATCGCCACAATCTCGGATGCTGTTGTATAGCTCATCACGGCAGCATCTGCAGTAATTTCAAGAGGACGAATTTATGCGCAATTTAAAAGGCCATTACCACACCTTGCATGAGTTTCTTGAAGAAAATGAACTTGTTAAGTTTATTCGCATTAGTTCCTACACCGAGCAGCACAAACTGTTTCATTTTTCCCAACACTATGGAATGAGAACTAAAAAACAATACGTAAGATGTTTTTATCGAGGCTTGCTAGCATCTCGTTGCATTTTTAGAATTGCATTTTAAGCCTAGATTATGCAATTTGTAAAAATAGCGGTTTCGTGTTTGCCATATATCGCTTTGAATTGATTATGGTTACAACAGGAGGCTATACAATTAATGTACCAAGACGGCTAGACACCAAATAACCCGAAGATTACCCTGACCATTCAATGTGACCTGAAAAGGGGTTCGCAATGGGATTCAATGGGGCAGTGCGATAACCACTAATTAACCTTGACCTCTTTCATGTGTTGGGTCTTCGCTTACTTCATTTTTGTCCATTAAACACAAAACTAGTCAGCAGCACCATCGAATCGCCCCTCTCAGGAGCGGACTCTGATTCTCGTGAGAAGCACTTTTCACTTTGGGTGGAAGATTGATTTCTTACTACTTTACAGCTAGTTTCTCATGTTCTTTTCTCTCCATCCTTCCATTAGGCACACTTTCAGTATTTTATGCAAAGATTTAATCCATGGTTATTTTGCATATCCTTTTTTTTTTATCTGCGCAGAGGAATAGTGCCTTTGTGGACGGTTTAATCTGTGGGCTAAAAAATAGCCACTTTGTCGGTAACTTTGGAATGGCTAAGGTTTATCGTAGCATTGTGGAAATGAGTGATTCAAATGGATAGCAGGCACTCTTAAATGGAACCTTTCGTAGCCCCAACATCATTGAACTCCAGCCTAATTAGCATGGCAAGAGTCCTTTGACTGCTTTATTAGTCATGAGGGTACACAATGCAAGGCGTAGAGCGCAGGAAGAGAGAAAAGTGTGGCCTGTTCTTCCTTTGGAAGCGCGTTGATCTTTTAAAGCACAGTGTTCAACTAAAACCCTGCCTCTCATATATGAGGCACATTTTAAACAACTCAGGCGTTAAAATTTCACCTCCCATCACCATCGCGAAGAAAGCATTTGGACTTGTTTTACTTCAAGTTCACAAAGCAGCCCAGTTAGAGGTGTCAAAAATGTCGTAATGCTCGAGTAGATTTTTAACATGCGCCCATGTTATCTTAATTCTATCAGATGTGGTCAAATATCAAATTGTTATGAGATGACAAGTGTGATGAATAACCAGTCTTTCTCTCTCCTTTACAGATAAGCAAAAGCGTAGTAAAAGGAAAAGGGATGCGTTTTATCGGCATAGCACAGTGGTCGATCCACATAAGCGAGACTACATGACCACCTCACAAACAACGAATTTTGGTATTAGTTTGGGTGAATTTACTGCATTGAAATTGAATACCCTTTAATAGTAACCAAGTTCAATATACTTAAGTGATACCTCGTTAGTCTGATCCTATTGAAAGTGCCTTGTCCTGTGAAAGCGGTTATTTGCTCAGTGTTAGACTCTACTTAATTATTTTAGTCGCTTCGTCCCTCCGGCCCACGCGTACGGTTTATTTGCATTTTGGCTTCGGCATTTTCGTGTCGTCGGTGGTTAATATATGCGTCTCGGTCGTTTAAAGATTTGCTGGCCTTCCTCCCGACAAATATTCATTTTTACCTCTTTTCAACAGGTTCTTACTTTAAAACCCAATTTTGCCAAATTGAGATGCAGGCGAACCAAGGGCCTTCGATAGTGCGTTTTTGCATTTGTGGACCAATGGTAGTCAGGTGTAAACGGGTCACATTCGTTGGAATATTTTAGCAACTATAAAGTGAAGTGTTATTCCTCTTTGGTTTTGCTGCCACGCTGTCATTATTGCCAAATGCACTTTTGCTCTTCCAACGTGCTGGAACCTGTTTACTCACAACAGCAGACAACTTACCAATTACGGTCATGCTAGCAATATACGTTATTCATAGTTGCAATACGATTTGCTCTTAAATCGCAGAAGCCGATTTTTTTATTTGAAAATTCCCAGACTGCCTACTGAGCTTAAACGCCTTATCTACCATTCTAAGCATGGAGAGCTGCTTCCTCATGCACGCTTGATTCTGCAATCGTATCCATGACTACCTACTGGTCCAATCGCGAACACGACGTATGAGCGATAGATTTTACCGAAAACATGTTTGTACCACGTCACTACGCGGATTTGCACGAAATTCCAATTTTCAGCAAGCATCTTATCATCGAAGTGAAATGTTTCGCCGTTGTTTCGCTGGTGAATGCTGATCTCAAAGCACTCCACGCTATTGTAGTTGGTTAAGTTCTTCCATTCAGTGAACGGAGCATCCCTATACATTTCGTCTTTCAAGCTTCCCAAAACCAATAAATTCCTGCACTTCATCCAAAATATGTTCAGTAGTGACAATGAAGTTGTGGCATTTATATTGCAAAACGGACAATAAAGTTAACGAAGTTGGAAAGTGGATACACAATGATATTTTGGGAAGTATATCTATTGACATTGCAATTACGACCGTGCAATTTGTGGGAAGTTTTAAGTGGTCCTCCTTGAACGTCAGTTAATGCGAATGGCTTAAGAATTTAAAACCATCTTCCGTTGGCTAACTGTTATGCTTCTTCCCTTTGTTTTGCAATGTCTCGATGAATAAGAAGTACTAGAGGCATCTTTTAATGCCATAGAAAAGTTAACCACTACAACGCATCCAAAGGGGATTCGCAGTTTTCTAGGGCACAATTTGCTTGAATCCTACAAGATCCCAATTCAGACAAAATTGATCTCTTGCCTGCCTCGGTGCACCAACCAGGCCACCGATGTTTTAATGTCTGAAAATATGCCGGCAATCCACGAAACACTCATTGGTCAGACCTGCGTAAAATGGCAATGTTTGGACCCTATTGGAATGTTTAAACTGTCTGCAATGAGAACCATTTTTCGTTTTTTGAGCAGATTGTTGTCATGGATGTGCATGTCATCCATTTCATTTAGCGGCGCAAAAAACTAAATGGAACATTAGCATTTGTGTAAACAATTTCAACTCCATCCGCTTTTATGTTGGATTTGTGTGGCTCCTCAATTTATATTTGCCTGAATTCTTCGAAAACAATAACAAAAGGGCTTGTAGGCTGTCCGAAGGTAGTGAGGCTCACAAAGTAACGTTACTATTACCCTTTAATTAGTGGCAAAGATATCAGGTAATTAAAAAAAAGGTGCAAACAATTGCAGGCTCAAATGTAAATACTTGCCAATGCGAATTTAGGCCAATAAGACACTATTTACAAAGACGGTAGTAAGTGATGATAACTGTTGTACCTCGAAGACAGCCCTTGTATACCTTGTTGTGCCATCAGTTCTTGCACGCAAATCCAAAGCGATGTGGTCTTTCGATGGCCAAACTGAAGTGGCACGAATGGAGAGATCATTCGAGTGCGCAATCACTTGTCACTAAATTCATCGTAAGGCAACTCTAAGGCAGAACAGTCAATGCATATGAAATTGCTGTCGTGGTATTATTCTGTAGACAACAAAGTGTGCACGAATTGTGTAAAAGTTGTGGCTATTTGCAGAACCCTAAACAATTTTGCCGTTTTGCTATTCATTGGTATAGCAGCTAATGCATTTGTGAACGCGGTACATTAGCGGTGAATGGGAGCCACTGACAGGTCAGCTAATCTGGTCATGTGAACCTAAAGTGGGTATTAATTGTTAATTTGCACAGGAGCTTATTGGAAGAACATAAAAAAAAACAATAGCAACCCTCGCAGACAGCTTCGCTGCTACCATAAAAGTAGGAGATAATTGGTTATTTGTAGTAGGAGTAACAAATGTTTAAACAATTCCGATGAAATACTATTCAAATTAGGATGCAGAAACAGCCAAAATAAAACAACGCTGAAAATTATTCTTGGCATTGAGCGTTCACTGTCAAATTACGAACTACTATGCCTCATTTAAATGTGTTTTTAAAATCTATCATTCATAAACTTAAAACGCCAACTGTGCACCTCTTATTGTTGCTGCCATAGACAACACCATGATGGAGAAAGAACAATGGAATGTTGTAAGGGTAATTAAGGTTTTCTCCGAAGCAACGCGTAACTCAATCCCATTTTCATGGTGTCTTGTAATTCAAAGCGGTAAGTAAACTCAGCTGATGGGACCCACGTAGATGTGTTAGGTGGTTCGGAATGAAAATACAATTGTCATTCACTATAAGTAAGGGCTATTTTTCTGGCTCTTTAGAAACTTTCGCTGGAAGCAAGAGTCTACCAAACAACAACCGTCTTGCATGTTTGTTTGCCTAAAAAGTACGTGCACTAAGCGTTGACCGCCACATTTACTGGAGAGCACGAAGCCGTTTCAAGACCACTGGTCTTGCGAAAGTCGGAGAATTCTATTTCAGTGCCTCCGAAAGGGAAAGAAGTCGGTGCTAAGACATCTGGTTGATGTCAACGATCCTCTTGATAGCGCTATGTAGAGTGAGGAATCGTTTTTTTGATGTGATGAGATTAGCAAATGACCGTTCATGAAGTCACAAGCAGAAAACGCAAATGTCACCCCATTTTTTAGATAGGCAAACAATGCGACATCCAGTTGAATTTTTCGATAAAAGCCTTAAATTAGTCGAACTTACACATTGCGCCAATAGAAAGTACGATCACTCTCTTTTTCCTTCGACGTTCACAACGTCTCGCCTGCCTGTATTTCTGGAGGTGGTTTATTTTTTAATCTGATCTTCGAATTTACGTACATGTACATTAACTGCGTGATTAACGTGAAAGAGTTCCCAAACAATCATGTTGAGTTAAATGAAAAGTTAATCATCAATCTGGTCCTATCGATGTTCGGTCCCGAGATATTTAGAGCCAACGTTTGTGACTTCAACAGGGTATGCGAAAACGCTTAAAAGTTCGCAGCAGTGCACCAAATATCAACTTGAAGTTTCTCCAGTTTTTCAAGGTTGGCATAGGAAGTAATTGGTAGCGGCACAAACTGTTTGAACAGACAAGGGAAGAGATTGTGTGCTCAATTAGTTTTAGATTACAGTTGTAAGGGTAAGTAACAAGTGTTAAGACAATTGCGTCCACTCCAAAGTGCTCGCCATAGGTTTCGAAAAAGCGTATACTGCCTTATGGATCCCTGCCAGCAGCCCTAATTTCATTCCCGTTCTCCGCGTTTGCATACTCCACCTGAGTAATAAGACTTCTTCAGTTTTAAGGACACTACAGTGACATCTTTCGAAACTATCAGCGTCGATAATCGACTGCGTTTTCTTCTCTCTCCCAATATGACCTTGAAATGTCTTGCAAGGTCGAAAACTGAATTTCTTAGAGAACAAAGCTTACGCCGCCTTGAAAAATAACACTCAATCTTATCGCATGTGTTGGGATATAGGTTCTACCTTCACACGGGAAGCGTTCAAATGCGGCATCGCAAGTATGTCGGCTGTTTGTTTGTCCCAAATACTACTTTTGCGGTTCTTACTTTTTATCCAAATTAGTAACACTTTGTTTGCAACAAAAATTGAAGTATGTTGATGATGAATACATTGCATAAATTTTTTGGCAATTCAGCATTGCTTTCCCTATCATCTTAAAATTTTCTGAACTAAATTTTTCTTTTTAATTAGTTGAGATTCAGTCATAAAAATCTGTACTTTATTTAGTTCTGCAGCTAGTTGGCAAATCCTAGCTACGATCGAAAAGGAAACTCCCCACGTTATCAGACACTCGTCGTACACTAATCCAGGCCCAAGCTAATATGAATGAAACGCAACCAGGGGTTTGGCTTCCACTTCCTTTTATAAACGCAAATATCTGATGTAGGCAAAACGGCCCCACAAACATTGATTAACCGTTTTTGTCCGGACTTTTGTTATACGCATGAACTTGGTAAAAATGCGAGCATGGAAGCAAACGTTTCAGGTGTTTATTTGCCTATTTAATAAAATAATAGGGGTTTGTATTATTTGCCCCATAGCACTGTCTGAAGTGCATGGGAACGGCAAAAGTCTCAACGCGCACACCAGCCAAATACCGTGATGCCTTCCACTCTCTTCCAATTCACCGAACTCGCTTATACTTCATCAGTCCCGAGAGCGAAGCTTACAATTCTTTTAAAACACTTCAGTTAGTTAATCCTTCTATCGAAATCTGCAATTGCAGGGAAGAAACTTGCAATATTGCTCGAGTAAACCCCGTATTTAAGGAAAATAGCTACTCATTGTAAAGCATTAATTCCTTACAATGGGCAGAATTGTGCGACTAAAACAGCATCTTTGAAAAGTCTAATGTCGAAGACCCCAAAGCTAATTTTATCAAATGCATTAAACATTGTTCATTAATATAGTGTTTATTGTTGCTGAAATATTTAGCTTTTAACGCAAAATATGTAAAGCTGGAATCACATTACGTCACTAAGCTATAAGCAGAACTTGGTAAATGCTGTAAAATAACGTTTATCCTCTCTACATTAGCGATAAAATAGTTCCAAACTGTATGGTTTATTAAGACATTGCTAGTGTAAGATTGGGACAATGTGAAATAAAAGGAAGTACAAGCTTAAGAGCCTAATCAGAACCATTTAATTCGCTACAATGATAGCACACCATAAAATTTTGTGCGTAAGGCAATTAGTTACGACAACAGACTTCCTTAGTCACATCAGCATTGTAGAGTCCCCAGACGTCTCACTAGACATAAAAAGAAGAAACTTGTCTTTGGTCCAACCTGAGGACCAGTTCACGCGTGCAAGAGCAAGATAAATAACAAAGTTAAGATATAAAGATTGTATTACAACCTTGGACTTCTTTTATCTTTTGAGAAGTCTAGAACGCTACACCTACACTATGCTGAACTATATCGTGCTCACACGATAAAACAGGTATCTGATTTTAAATACTCCATTTTGAGAATACATATCAGCACCTGTAGCATCCCGAGACTTCGCATTAGGCAATAGAATACGTAAGCCTCGGCTAAATACTTCTTTCAGCAAGTCGGAAGATGTAAAACTTTGGCATAACTCGGCAGCCCAATAAATGACGTATTACAGCATCGGTCCAAAACCAAGTACTAGTGTTCGGGCTAAGATGCTATGCGACTAGCATAAATTGCATAGAGTAAAAGCCACCAAAATAAAAATGAGAGGAATAATCTGCCTAGATTGATGCAGAGGCACGATATTCAAGCAGACCGAGGAAATGTTTTCAAAATTGAGAAGGTACCGATCACGCGATCCAAACACATGTTTTAGAATTTCATGAATTTATACCAAATTCTTTAATCAGCAAGTGTAAAACTTTGCTCATAGGGTCGCCTGATATCTGGCTGTTAATTCGGTATATTTCTTGTTCTTGTAGGCGTGGACTGGCTTTAGGGCCAAACCAATCTCCAGTCCCTTTTTTCCCCTAGAATACATGTATACATGCCTTCCTCCACCCAATTGGAAGCCCTGAGTGACAGTGAAATGCGAACTCGACTTTATTCATGAATTCTGCTCTGGTGTTCACCACTTGGCACATATTGATAGTGCTGAAGAAGAGCATATACGTCGATCCGGAGATTTCATAACTTCATCACAACAAAATGGTTAGGAATGGTGTTTGCATTTAGCTCCACCTCGTCCCATGTTCCATAGACAATCTATTAGCAGCTCAAGCTGCACCACTGTGAACAACCTGGAACAGTTTCGTAGTAGTATTTTCCTTACTGCGTCCGCTTATAGATGTCGGAAATGACACTACTCCGTGCTGCCTTACATATGCGACTGTGATTGATCGCGTGTTCGCTGTAATCATCTGCTTTGGATCCGTTTATCAAAGCCCAGTCTTGGAAAAAATTGACAGCCTGCTGGAATGGTCAAGCGCAATACCTTAGTCACATGGTGGTCGCTGACTAACGAGGCTAGCCCGTAGGTGTTACCTTGTAGTAACAGATACGTTGTGATGGCTGGAGCAGATGTACCAAGGGAAGATTAGAGAACGAGACTAAAAAGCAGGGAGTGGGAGCGCAATACTTTGTTCATGTGACCACGTGATATCTGGAAGTTACTTTAAAATTCGTCTGGTCCTTATAGGCATGAGCTGGCCTTTGGGACAAGTCGAATTAATCCCTTTTCTTTTTTACTTGGAATACCCAATACTTCCACTAAATAGAAGGTGTTACAATGAGCTGAAAGTAGCGATAGAATCTTAGCTTGGTCAGAAAGTCAGACCATGCGCAGAAGGGTTAAACGAATTCCAAATTAGTTACAAAACATCAGGTGGTTACATAACGAATTATTATTATTAACCTATAGCATCACAGAAAATGCTAGCCTTTCTCACCTCATATGGTCTTGAAGTCATGCGATCTGAGATGCGAGATAGGAATGGCAAAGAGTTATTTAGGACATTAAAAATTAATTAATTGGTTAACTAATTCTATAATTAACTCTGATTGTTGAAACAACTGCATATTTCAACTAACTTAATTTTATTGCGAATAAAACAAGGATTACCAATCATATTCAAGATGATCGTATGCCACTTAGCCGAGTTGAGGGGCCTGTGATTTCATTAATGAGGGCTGCATCGATGCTTTTTGTCCTGACCTTCGGTCTGGGTTTTGTAGCTGGGTATTATTCACACATTCTTAGGATCAGATATCTTCAAGCTAAGCAAAGTTACTTCGAAAAGAAGGTCAGAGAGACTAAGTCAAAGTTGGAGATTGTTTAGAACGCAACTGTATTTTCTCTGCTCAACATGAATGGCTCAACTTCTGATCATACATCACCCTATGAGATACACTGGGAAAATCCTGCTATCAGTCCTCATCAGCTCAATTCTTCCAACATTCTTCAGTACTTCTGCCACCTATCAAATCCATTTTATGACCGTGAATGCAATAATGAAGTTGTTCGCATGCAAGGCCTTAGCCAAGACAAACTCACATCACTCCGCGGCACTGAGTTTTATCTATATCGATATCAGGTAGGTTACCGTCACATCCTCCTCTGTCCTGTTATGAATTGCTGAGAGCTTGAATGTCCTATTTAATACGCCATGAGAGGTCGTCTACAGCTGTATAAAGTCCGAATTATTCTATAATTATTTTTTTTTCGATGTCGATTCATTTATGGACACTGCTAAATCTAGGAGCCAGTGTTGTTTGTGATTCGTAAACAAGAGCGGCTGTCTCCGTCTGAAGTCGTCCCACTTGCATATTATTACGTAATCAACGGAATCGTGCGCCAGGCCCCGGACCTCTCTACTCTGATAAATTCCCGACTTCATACAATTATCGCAGGGCTGAACAAAGCCATCCAAACGCTCGCTCCATGTGCACGTTTCCATCCCCCTGATGGGTCCTACTCATGGGAGGACCCCAATGCCGTGGCGGACAAGCTCGGAGAGGACGATAAGAGATCCAGAGACGAGATGGTTGCAACCAACCCCTACCAAGTGCATAGAACCGATTTCCTCCTCAACGAATGGGTCAGTCGGTTCCCGATGCCTCCACTCCCCAACACTCTTTCTGGTGGCTCTACTTTGTCTGCATCCCAGCAGGTCTCACATTCTGGTGGCCCAACTCCATCCAATCAAACTGTGAGTAATTGCCAATTTATTACCATTGAGTAGCCTCTGACGACATTCAAATGCATAAGTGCAAAACTTTTTAGGGCTCCGTGGAAGCGACTCCCGATAAGCGGCAACGCTTGATGTAGAGCACTTTGTCGCAAGCTCTTAGTGTGCTTTTGCACTTGGTTCCGGTCTTCCTCTCTCCCAAACACATGGTCATACCACACAAGCTTGCTTTCCCGAAATAAGTGATGGTGCGCCGTCTAACTACTAAACTGTTTTATGTAGATCCGCCTATTCGTTTATTACCAATGTATCAGAGGAGGGAATTAGTGAGTAACGCCACGCAATCATGGAGTAAAGTGACAACTAGAGAGAAAACAGTTGCATAAAGCTCTTTAAAAAATTGAACTTGTGCGGGCACATGAGTCGAGTAAGATGCAAATTAAGAGACGACTCTGCGTCAAGGAATCATCTCCCAAACCTCGAGAGCGCTGATGACAAAGGCTACACTGGAGGGTCCACAGGTATCGCGAAGGGAAATGGAAGAAGAGCTCGAGCAGACTGTGCCAACTGGACTGGTTTCGCCTTTCGTCCTTCGATTGTTTTCGCTTGGAATAGAGCAAAGTACGGGATTGTCGAAGGTGTCTGTGGCCTCACTGCGGCCATATTTCAGGTCTCCATCAAACCAAATCGCGCTGTGGCCGCTGTTCAAAGTGATCAATATCCGTTAAATCTTTGCACATTGTGAGAAAAAAGAAATGTGTCCATGGCCAGGTTTGAATTTGTGTATAATTCGCCACCTACCTCAATCAAGAATGCTTGACTACTAAGTAGAGATGAGGACAGGGCGTAGCAAATCGTCATCAGGGCGTAAAAGTGCAAATAACAAGTATTTTACTTGGCGAATGATAGAGAACAATGAAGTGTTGATCAACGGTAACTGACCTAAAAGGCGGTCATATGACTACATACCTTTTTGCTCCAATAAGAAAACTGTCATGGGAGCCTTGCATAAAAAAGTAGTTCTTCTTTGTCCAATTGTAGCACTAAAATAAAGATTATTTCCGGCTAGAGTGCCGCATGTCGGTTTGAGAAATAAGTGTGTACCGGGTTCTACGTTTGTCAATAGCGCTCTTATATGGCAAGTAGGACAGGTATCAGCTGCATTCACTTGTCCAGGAAGGGGTTATGCGCGTCACAGAATTTGACGGCATGGCGTGAAGGACTTACAGTGAAACATCATATGCCACTTTGAGCTAGCTTTTGCGGCCAACATGTAACACGCTACTCACGTAGAAGGTGCATTCAAAAACAAAACGCTGAGTTCCAGTAGAATTACAACCACTCAAACAGATAAGGGCGATGCTTCTGCATTCCAATTAATTGATGGAAACGTGTAATCTACACAGCATATTCTGTTGTCTAATAACCAGTGCCACATCATCAGGTGTGCCATTCTATTAATGTTTACCGCCTTACCCACCTTAAAACCGTCCCTCCAATGGAATACACAACTCTCGCCAGTGCCGTAAAAGCTTTGGCTGCAGTGCATTTTCTCCGAGAGGAGGGCACCAAAGGCAACGCCTTGTTGATCAAGAATGAGGAGAAGATTGACGTCCTGCACACACTTTGTCTTTCGGTAAAGCGTGTTTAGACTGAAACCGTCTTTAGCTGTTGAGAAGATAAGTCGCAATGCAGTGCCTGCTCGGTTAGCTGGTAGACCCTTCGAGAGCTAAGAAAAGCAAACGCCAGTTAGTTTAATGTCGTTCTCCATTTGCCTTCGGGGATGAAAACATTCCTCCATATTAACGCCAATTGAGTCGAATTGGAGTCCGTCGTCTCTACCACATTTTAAAAAAAATCGGCGAGAGTCATGATTTGAAAGGGCATTGTTAAAAGTTGTCCAACATTTTGTTAAGATCAGGAGTTGATGCAAAGCTAAATTCGGGTCGTGAAAAAATTTGGAATAAGTTCCAAATGATCGAAGCTTGTAGACTTAGACAACCTCATAAACAAGTAGCGACTGAGCAAACTCATTGACGGTGAGTGAAATAGGGAAGGCATTGACGTACAGAAGCATGAGACAGTTGGCATGAATGAAACAATTTGATGTTTTAGTGTGACTCAAGCCTTCAAACAATCCTTGTCTAGAACAGCAGTCAAGACAGTTAGGTAAATTACGAAATCCTTAAGTCAATAAATGGAGGCGTGTTCGGTGCATGACTTACGTCCCTAAGCATTGCTTCAGTCAGAATACAGCTTGTGCCTCCCACCAAATTGAGCTCCAGGATATTCTTCTCCATCTCCTCGAGGGCTGATTCTATTATGCTTACTGAAGATGGTTTCTGGTCCTGCAGTTTAAAAGACACAAATGATTCTTTAATGGTCAAGAATGATTCCGGAGAGGGGTAAACAGGTAATAAGAGGAAGTCACGTGAGTTCATCCGCATTGATCAGTAGAGATTGAATAAGAGAGAAAACGACCATGGTCCAAAATGACACTGAAACGCTCCGAAACGATCTTCCAGTCTTTGACTAATCAACCACATGGTATTATTCTATTTGCGTTCTAGTCGTTTCAGGAATGATCGGACCGTTTATGGCGTCAGAGCGCAGATACGCATCGGTCAGTACTATCAACTATCGTGTCGCCAATATTTCCCTCTGACGTTGGACTCGCATGCACAAGATTAAGAAAAGTAGGATTACTAAACCGCCCTCTAGCCATAGCTGGAATAGAGATTTACCGCAGGTGGAAATAAATGGGGATTAACTACTTCAAAAACAACTTTTGTAAATGTCTCACGTCAATTACGAAAGAATCCTTAAATTGCAGCAGTGGAGAAGGTTATGTTAGGCAAAACTCCTAATTTAGATTGTTTTCTAGCCTATTTGAGATGAAATATGGGGCGCCCATTTCAACGGTAAGGGAACGCATATTTTGTGCCCCAAATGATTTAACCCCTACTCCACAATTTCAAAGTATGCGATCGGAGAAGTTGTTAACTAACAAGATTTTGCAGAGATCTGGACAACTAAAAGTTGTATAAACAACAATAAAAAATTCTTGAAAAACAGCCAGCCCTAACCAGTTAGTCCTGGAAAAGTTCTGCTGTTGACGCAAAATTTATGCGAGAGATTCCTGGATTAGGAGGAAAGGACATAACAAGATTAAACAAATCTATTTTGAAGAGCTACGCGAGTCTTGTTGTGCCACGTTAGTAGCATTGACCCTTACGGCAAGTGCTTAGCTTCCACGTAGAATGACAAGACCATTACTTATAACAGATCTTTCGAAAGATCATGAGAAATAACAATTCATGTGTCTACAAAAGAGATTCCGATAACATTATCGAGATTCATATTTGGGGTCATTTCTAGGATTCAGTAGGTAGAAGGTGCCGGTTCAACTATGTACTGTACGAAATAGACAAACAATGATGAGTCAGACGAATACCATGGGCAAAAATGCATGGGACTTCGCTTAGTCAAATTCAAAACCAAATTCGCAGATCGATCGTGGAACTAAGATCTGTACTACAATTATGACAAAAAAATTTAAGCACATTGAATAAGACTGGAGCAATCTACTAGTGCTTACAGGATTGCTAATGAGGAGGAAATCCGGATAAGTATTTTTATGCTTAACATTGCTGCACTCCGCACCAAAGAGGAGTTTCATCTTTGAATGAGACACTCACCGATGAAATGTTGGGTAGAGGCTTTCTTCTACGATCCAGGTCGGAGGAAGCGGGCTGACTGACAACCGAGTTTGTGGCCGACACAAGAATGTCGTGGATGTCTGCAAGTCTGAAAACACTCAGACTTACTGAAAGAGACCGTCACGGCTTAAACCACTACGGTTAATGTGAGGCTTGTAAGAATCGAAGAACCTAATTTAGACACGCGAATAGAACACCGCTAGTGGGAGACCATATTTCGGTAGTTGACTTTAAAAGACAAGCTCAATGAATTGGTCCAGGTCTTAAGCCTTAACAATGCAGGAAGGTCGAATCTATAACGGCATCTTCATAGATGTGAGAATAGACCAACGCAAATCAGTGTCAACAAATGGTGTACGCTAAGGTAGCTATGCTAAATCTGAAACCACTAGCACCAATAATTTCACACCGACATACCAACTTGACAAGTCAACAATTGATCTTAAGTAGTCAAGATTGGGGTGGCCTCGTGGCATCCCTATTCCAGCAATAGGTTAGCAACAAGTCGCCTAATATTTGAGCCAGGGGCTGAATATGTATACGGAAGACAATAATCATGACAAAGCATTCACACGGAAATGCATGCCCTTTATTAAAAGCTACGAGCAACTAAATGCATCCGTTCACTAAGGTGTGCAAAGCGCCATACGGCTGCGATGTTGGTCCACAAACCCATATCTAAGAGGAGGGGCAGACTTTGAAGGAGCGGTGAACGAGCAAAGTGGCAAGTAAGTGGGAGAAGGTAGTCAGGAGGGACTTACTTGTCAAGTGGGATTCTAAAGACGTGGAGACTAGAGGTGGCGGCTTCGCAGAGGGTAGTGGAATCCGCGGAACAGACGCGCCCAGTGTCGATGCCAATGGAAATGTAGACCTCCTCGGGCAAAGGATCTTGTTCACTCTCTATCAATGTCGATTGGCAGACGTTCTGTACTTCGTCAAAATCTTCACATGCATACAAAAGACATTTTTTACAGCTCACAACAAGTAAAATACTAAGTCAATGGAGGTGCCCAGAGAAGCAAAAATGGTGCCGAAGACCTTCGTTAAGTCAAAAGCATACAGGCTTTGAAAGCTAAAAATTGGACTACGCTCAGAAGCGATCATGGCCCAATGCACCCAAACCACAAAAGTGTTTAGGTCCACCAGTAGCTGAAATACCTAGGTTTCTAAATAAGTAAACGGATGCAAATAAAGATTAAGAATAAAATTTGCATTTGGTCATGACACTTTTAATGCAAGTAGCTAAAAAGTTCAATTAGCTCGTACAACGCTCTTATGTGCTGTGAAAAAGAACAGAAATAGGTAGTTAAACTAGGGGAGGATTGAATAAATCCCTTACTAATAGGATCCTATGGAATGGATTCAGTGAAGATCCTAACAACTATCGTCGCATATGACAAGAAACTTGCTAGCTCATATGATGCCATTTCGAACCTGAACCTGAGCATCATTCATATCAGCATAAACATAAATGCCAGCCAAACGGCTAGACTAAAAGAAAGGAGAGCGATAGGTGCACTTGAATCGCTCGAGAATGCAAGAAATGCGTCTAGAGGAGTTAGAATAATGACCGAGGAAATCTAGAACAATGTTGAATTCCATAATAGTCGGTACAGGAAAAGGACTAGCGTCTCTATAATTTTCACATTTTCCGAAAGATCGACGAGGAAACAGAACATGAATAAAATGTTTAATGTTTCCACCAACCTGGCAATTCTAAATTCACTAACTTTTGTAGTAAACTAGGTAAAGAGAAGGGAACAAGAAGGCTAACAAAACCAGATCTTCAATTTTTATTTGTCTCAAGCTACACGTAACATTAAATGGTAAGATTTTCATCATATTAACAAAACTGCCAGCTAGAGCCCAATGAAAATCTTGGATTCGCGCGGAGGAATGGAGCTTCAGGGACGAAAAACCGCGTCGCTTTAGTGAAGCCTCGGCGCACAAACGACATGCCTAATAAACAGGGTATACCAACTTCGCAAAGATAATTGTGGTGAATCGAATTTGCATTAACATCAACTAAAACGACTTTCCAAGATGGACCGCCATGGCCTTCAATAATAGATGGATGATGCCCTCCATGAGAACATCACCATTCAACAGTGTCGCCAACATGAACGTCTTTGTCGTAAATCGTTTGCAACGCTTGCTATTTACCCAACATTAATGGTGAGTGCCTTCTAAAGAGTTTGCAAATGACCATTATCAAATGTGAACAGGGTGATAAATCAGCAAGAAGCCCGTTGCATCCTTTCAAAATACCCATGCCAATGTCCAGGTTCGAATACTGAGACAGGTAATAGCCATACTCCTTTAAGCTTCTCCCAACGAACTGAAACAAGTAGACTGGTGACAATTCACAGGAAGATACGACTAATAAAAAGAAATTGAATCAGTCTCTGGGGCTTAAATATTACCCGATTGGAAATGGTAAGTTGAGCTCGTATTAATCACGTCTCCTGGGTAGACTAATCAGGGGCACTCAGAAGGCTGTGTAAGGTCGTCTACGAAATACGAATCCAAGTTAAGCATATGCGTGGACAAATAAAATCAACTGAAGGGTCCGAACTGCTTATGCCACAGAAAAGGCAACTTCCATCCCGTAGGAGTAGTACCTGTTCAGTGAATAAGTGATCTTGTAGGCTTTAGGAGAGAACCCGCATTGAATCCCAACTAGGAACCGGGCAAGGATGTCTTTACTTGACAGAAATATGGATTTTTGAAAAACCATAGCAATGAGCACTCGTTGCGGAACTGAATAATAAAGAACGGATACGGTGGTTTGTAATGGAATACCGTTGCTCCTCAAGTTCAAGAGTAGTGGCCGAAACATGCACATGGTTTGAGTGCGGATGGGTGAATTGTGAGGCAACCATGCTGAGATTGTGGATAAGTTCCGAGACAATGCTGGATTCATACCATGCCATCCTGAGTCATACATATGGGAGTATCGTACTGAATAAAATAGTCACTACTGCAATGCAATGGTGGCATAATGCAAGGCGCAAACTAAGTACAATGTGATAATTCACTTACGCCTACTGAAGGGCGGAGCTTCTGACCGTTCTGGTGGTTTTTCAGGTAACTTGATTTCAATTTCAGTAGAGATTGAAAGGTCTTTCGGTAATGCGGCCCTGGTTGAGGTCTTCGAACGACTACAGCACGATACATCAAAAAATATACAAATCTTCAATAGCTAGTCTCTAGTGCATGAAGGATTTCAAAGGATTAGTATTTCTACCTGGTTGTCTACTACTAACTACAAAAAAGCCAACAAGGGAAAACATGCTTTGCGAACCGACCCTGAGGAAATAGTTGTCACAACCAGATGGAATGGATCAAACTTCCAATTCTCCGATGCGACCAGTTTTAAAACCATAGCCCTTATCTCAAAACGCAGAACAATTTTGTTTCGAGGGATGCAATCTTAAAATGCTCATAATGACGTTCTCAAATTTTAAAAATTCCTCATTTCTTGCCTAAAATAAGTTAAGGCTACACGAAGTTGAATTCTGGAAATAGCTCGAAAAAACTCATGCCTCGATTTAAAAAATTAACTATGATAGCAACAGAGTCGAAAGAGCGACAAATCAACCCTTCATGAGGCACACAATACCTAGTCTATCAAACTAGAGATGTGGACAACAAGATTTTCATTTTATCTCAAATCGTTTAATGCAGGGTATGGAAAGAATGGCAAAACGGTTTTTAAATGCTTCCCTAAATCGACTGTTAGACTTTATCCAGCCTAAAATATCCTGCTGCATCATTTCAAACGTCTGTATTGACGCTGAGTTCCATGAAATGCGAAAGGTGGTTTGAGGAATAACGATGACTTACTTCACAATAGAAAGGCAGCGTGACACCTTACTGTAGCCTTTACAACACAAAGCATCTAGAAACGCTTTCTCCAAAGTGATCAAATAAGGCGTGCACAGACACCATGTTAGTCTACTAGCACACCACATTCCGATCACGTGCATCAGATGGCGAGGACCGAAATACCCACCAAGTCTGTCAAGCTAACCAGTGACCAATAAAAAAACGAATACATGCTCGATGATATTTTACTCGTATTGACAAATATTTAAAAGCAATTCTATGAAAGCTATTTATGAAAACAAACTCGATTTGCTCCTCCTAGCAAGCAAATGCATATAGTTATCCACTCATGCTACATTTTACGGCGCTCGTTTTCGGCAAGTCCCACGGAGAGGAACAAAACGGAACATAAAAGTTTAGTCGATTTCGAGGCTGGTGTTGTCCAAAACGATAAAAATTTCTCATGCATACTTTAAAGGCTGGTTTAAACTAAAAATAAACCCGAGTTAAGACTCACTTCGTAGAAGCACTGTCTTGAACCGAAGGTAGAGCACCAGGACCATGGCACCAAAAAATTAATTAGATATTTTTTGTATAGCTTTAAGAGAGCTAAGGAGTAATGATAACTGGAAAAAGTAAAGGTTGTATAGCAGATGCTTGGACCAATAATGTTACCTATGGAAGGGCAGGATAGCTACACTCACCAGCCAGAGAGGAGATTGTTCATGTCACCATGAGTGTTAAGCGAGACAACAGCTGCGATGGGGATGCAGACAGAGAGGGCGAGGACGTCATGGACGGGTTCTATCCCTTTCAACGCATGTTCGGAAGGAGGTGAGTGGGCTAGGGGAGAAACGACTTCGCCACCACCATCACTGTCGTAAGAAGTGACAGAGAGGGGATGTTGAAGACTATAGGTCTTGGCAGCTATCGTTCGATTCAACGCCGATGCTGTGGCCACCGCGTCAAAGCAGACAGCGTCCGGAGTAAAGATCAGCACACCATCTATTTCGCTCTTGACAGAAGCAATTAGAAGATCAAATAAATGAACTTAAGCCTTGAACCACGTTTATACCATGCTCAAGTTCAGAAGAACTCCAAATTAATGGATTTCCCACCGATTGTATGCTCACGCTAACTTCGATTTCAAATGTGTAAGCAGACCACTATCAACTACGCTGTAGACAAGGCGAAAGCCACTTTGGAGCTTTGCAATGTCTCCTTCATTGGCCTCTTTGCACGAGGCCAAAAATACGCAGCATGAGCTCCAAAAGCATCCCAGCTATGAAGGATAGCGAGCAGGGTAGTTGATGAAAAGTAATAACATTAAGAAGGCCCGAGAGATAGGAAAAGAAAAGGAAGTTTGGTCATATTGAAATCGAAATGGATCGATAAACGGGTATTTCTGGAAAATATTTTTCTAGATAATAACCTTTAAGCCGTCATTAATGTCCAAGTAATGTGTATCAATTGTTTAAATTTACTCTTTAGACTAGAGGAAGGAAAACAACCAAAACGAGGTTCTGGAGGGGCTGACGAGCCCTAGATCGTGAAGCTTAAGCTTTCATTTTTTAAATAAAGCCTTCCAAAGCTCTCGTATCTCGTTTACAAGGTATATCAAAAATGACGCGGAAGAGAGTGAAGAAGTTCAACGTTGCATTCCGTGAAATCAAATTTAGCACAATACTGAAAAGGTATTATAAAAACACAATAACTTATAAAAATAAGATTTGTTCATCTTGGAGGGAAATTTGCTTGCGATACTTTCAGTGTCTTTCAAAGTTACCAGACTTACAAAGTCTTACAATTTTTGGCTCAGCCCTAGGCATGGCACAGCGACAATTTCGCTTTAAAAAGCAGCACATAAATTGATCTGACTAGTACCTTTTGTGGTACAGGTAGAAAATGAACATGCATGCGTTTCCACTGCATTCGAGTGCAAACAGAGCCGTAGCATCGTATGTGGAAAGAACAGAGATCCAGACATACCTCTGATGGTAGGAGCACGCGTTTGGCCTTGACCTTGACAAAGAGGCGCTCCATAACACCATCCTTTGTGGAGGGGACGGAACAGATGTCAAAACTCTGTTGCGCGTTGTCCTTGGTACCACCGCGATCCGAGATACTTTCAGATAGGCTGTGGACCCGCGTCGCAGCGCCTGGTAGATGGCGCAGGCGAACATTCTACAGCATAGGAAAAAGTAAACCGTTAAACGGCCCCTCAGACCACATTGTGCTATGCGGTCAAGCTTCTGTGTTTAAGATAATTGACCATAGGCGAAGAAAGTAATCAGGGAAACGATATTTTTGTGTTTTCGATAGCTTTGCTAGTTCGAGGAGAATCCAAAGTAACTCATGCAGTAGTTAAGTGCATATCGATGCATTCGAATTTAACCTAAAAAACACGGGGTCAATATTTATGAGAGACGCCGACCAAGAATTGTCTTGATAAAATTATCAATAAGAATTGTAACTAAGGTTAACATTTGTTCAGGAAACGCCAACCAGCTGACGCGAAATCAAATGAACACAGCATGCAGAGATTCGAAACAATTTACACACAGCACATAATTGCGGAAAAACAACACACCGAACGCCCCGCATGGTGGCCAAAAGATATACCTCAGAATAAGACTATGAAACCGCAGTGCTAGCTCTAAAAGGGCAGGCTATGTTGAGGTATGAACAAGAAAGTTCAGAAAAGTAGCACAAGGACATCCACATAGAGCTATGTAAAGGAAAAATAATAACCTGTGCGGAAATTTCTTCCTTGTTTGGGATATACAGTCTTTGACCAGGGAAAAGTGGAGGATGACCGGCACCAAGCATCCCAAGCCGATTGAATCGCGCCAACTGGGCAGGAGTTACGTTACCGACTCGAGCCGCAAGGCTCATCAAGGAATCACCAGGTTTTACCTAAATTCAAAATGAGCACAAAATTATGAGTCGTATCAATACAAGGAATTGCATGCAGATCTAGCGATCTTGAAATAAAGGGCAAGGTTTTAATAGGCCAATTTCGGTGAAATTCTAAAATACAATTATCGTTAGACACTACCAACAAATATCGTGTTCCTAAGAAGATTCTGGAGAGAAGATATGGCAAGCTTACTCACGTCACTTTAATACTAATCGTAAGAATAAGCGTACCGTATAGCTACCATGCAGGCTATCCGATTTAGGACCAGATGCTAAAAAAACATAAGCCAGTACTATAACTTACCTTCAATTGACTCCATAGTTACGAAAAACGATAGTAGAGGGTGAAAATGACAACCTTCATAGGCAAACACAGCATTTGCACAGCGCGCAATACCTTGAAGTGTATAACGCGCCTTAGTTGGGGGAATAAACATCTGACGTGAATAAGAATTGTTCATTTATCAACAAACAAGCAGGTTCGATATTCAGTTTCACAAAATGAGAGGTACTAAGAAGGATCCTGCGTAGAAGTTGGCTAATTAGCAAATACACAAGTCACCAAAAAAGCAGAAAAAATTCATAAAAAGCATTGTGGAAAATCAAGCAAAAAAAAAGCTGTGGTGGAAAATGACGACCGTTTTAAGGTGTTTGCATTCGTCACTTTGCATGCAATTTCCTAACCTGCTCGCGTAAATAGTCATCACTTCCAAAACGCTTAACTGATCGCTAAACGTCAAATAGTCACATAAACAAAGCGTTACAGCCACAATCAGTTATACTAATGATTGGCTCAAAATTCTCCTTACTAGTAATGCCTCGGGCCAGCATGCTTGAACACCGATCACCGCGGAGTAACTACAAATGGCTACAACTTTCCGCTTTGAGTAAGTTATAATTATATTGTCTTTTTTAAAAAATTACATATTTAAGTTTAGTGCTTTACAAATAAAATCTCTATTAAACTTCCTTTGTATGGGTTAAGTGTGCTGCTGTAGTTTGTTTTATTCGTCACTCTGGAGTTTACCACTTTTTGAAAACACCGGGGGTGGTTAAAGGTCTGTCATTGTTCAGTCGTCATAACTTAAATTATTTCCACCATAATTACATTTAATATTGCATTCTTTACTTCGTTTTGCATCATTTGGTGTTTTTTAATAGTTCTAGTCTAAAATCGAACCGTTTCAGCTATTCTGGTTCTCACTTTCTTCCACGTATCAGCTCGGTATGAATGAAACGAGGTTAGATCGAAAAAAATCTAAGAAACCGACCCCACCAAATTCTGACTGTCGTACGTTGGCATTTATCTTTGATTTCCTTAGAGCTGTCTCCCGATATTAAATCCATTTTAAAAGAAAATGATATCTGTGTTAATTCGAAACAAAAGGTAAGTAAGTGAGCATTTCGATTGTTTAACATGTATCTTCAGAATCCCCTTGCCCTTTGTAGCCTTTGCGATTTCCGTATTGGTCCGATTTCGGATGTTTTAAAGCATGTTGAGTCGACGATGCATTTAGAAGCCAAAGAGGCGAGTTTCCAGGCGTTTCTATATTGGTTGTAGCCTTGATTGCATTTTGGCTTTCCTGTTTTTAGATTACGTATAATCATGAGTTGTAAGTTGATGTGTCACCATGATTTGTCTGTCTTGATAAATGGATGTCTTGTTATATTTTCCTTTAGTCTGACTATACCGTTTTTCCTTGGCTCTAATGTTGTCAGTTTAAATGATACCGGGACTCATTGGCTCTTTCCATTTAGTTGAAGAAAATTCGTAATTTGATGAAATATCCTCCTCCTATGACAGAAGCGCATCGCACAGCCCTTAATTCCTCTTTGCACAGTGTAACTTTGGATTTCATCGATAGCTTGGAAGTTGAACGCCGTCTCAACTTCGCTCGGTCAATATGTGTAGGTCTCGAATCCCGCATTCCAGGTAATATCAAATAGGTTCTGATATGATTAGATACGAGTCTATGCTTACATCCAAGGCTTGTTTAGACCGATATTACATTCGGACTTATACGTTCGTTTAACATTCGTCTTGTTCATTTTCAAACAGGCCTAACAATGCGTATAGTAGGGAGTATACTGACCGGCTTCTCTTTAAAACAAAGCGACGTCAATTTGGACGCTTACTCAGACTCGATTGGAACCGCTTGTAAGACTTCTCAACGAAGAGAACTTGAGGTGTCTTCTGTTGTGGATCCCTACGATAGGGGTTTCTTCTCTGCACTTCCTGAAATCTTTGATGTTCTTTGTACTGCTCATATGGAAGAGAAGCGCTTAGACGAGGACTTACCAAAATTTCTGGAGTATGTTTTATTTGTCTTTTTAAATGCATTACAGATGGGGGCCGTTCTAATGGAATAGTGTAGTTATTTTGCCTACATGAAGATCATGATATTTCGATATAATCCGTCTCTTATTATCCATCTTTTCATTTTAACTTCACATGCTGTCATCGAATGGGTCCATTTTATCGCTCTGCTCTGCTTTAATTCCTATTCATTTGGTAGTTTAGTTTTCGTGATGCATCTCTTTCTGTAGCATTCGCAAAACCTCAGTTTCCAAGGGCTTTTCCATAGTCATCGAAGATTTGGAGCATACTTGCTTCTGCATCACTGTGGGTAATCCTCATGGCCAGGATTTCGCGGCTTTAATTAGGACTTACTTGTCAATTGATGACCGGGCCAAACATCTGATGACCTTGTTGTTGAAGTTTATCCAGGTAGCTAAAGCAATAACTGCACCGTTTTTGCTTTGTGTCTGATTAATGGCTCAACGTTGGTCTTTTCAGCTGGCCTCTATAGAAGATCTCCCCAAACCAGCGCTTTATGTTTTGGTCATATTCTTTCTTCAACGAACACATCCTCCTGTTCTGCCAAATTTGCACGAAATCTCCTGTCAGCATCGTGACACTCTTTCCGTCGCCTCCATTGAGACGGTAATTAGTTGAAGGGTGGAAATATATGTGTACATATGCATTTATATGCGTCTATTAAGAGCCTGTTTTGCTTTCAAGGTTAAGACGGAAGGAGGGGATTCTTCCTACCTGAAGGATCTATCTGTGCTACCTCAGTTCTTTTCTTTGGGCCGAAGTAAGGATTTCCCCTTTGCTGTGTTTTCGAAAGTACTGGTGGTGAATCTATTGTATCTACTGCATCCGTTTGGAATCAGTAAAGTTGATTTCAAATTTGTTTCATGCTTTTATTATAGATTCTATGACGGTTGCGGACATGTGGTTGAAGTTCTTGCGGTTTTATGTATTCGAATTTCAATCCCAATCCTGCATCGTCTCGATAACCCATTCTGGGCCGATTCCTAGATCGTCTCGAAAGTGTAATTTATTGGGGCTATGGGTGGAACGTAAGTAGTTTTTGCACAATATTTGTATCACTATCCAAACTACGAATTAATTGGAGACATGTTTTCAGACCCATTTTCCCCTAGTACGCCGCTGACAAAAAACCTCTCACGTCCTGTGGAGAAATTCATTCGAGACCAATTATTAGCGGCTTACTGCTATTTTGCCATTCCTCGTCTCGCCAAAACCGGTCGTCCGGTATTCGTCAACGTGCTAGTGCATACGATCCAGCCTCCTAGAGAACAAGCTATAAAATCTCCAAAATCGATTTCGCTGAATTTTATCTCTTCTACTGATCTGGGGCATCATCTGAATAAGGTAAGTATTAAATTTGATCGCACATTTTTTTTGCAGATGTAGTTAGGGGCGTTCTACTTCTTCAATCAGCATTCGGTTTTCTAAATAATGCACCTCTACCAATGTAGATTCATGTCGGTGATTGGCTCTACGCAACTTTTTTTTCCCACTTGGCAACACATTTAAATTAAGAACCTGCTTTTAACGATCGGTTTCACTTTATAAGTTCAGCAATTTGCGTTTCGCCCAGGTCACTTCTCTATTTACGGCCTATGTTGACAATGCATTGGTCTCCCAAGCGTCGTCGGAGGTAACTATTTCCGCAAGTACTGAAGCCACTGTTGAGGACAAAACTCTTGGTCTTGGAGACGTTCTCATGGAGACGCTTCGGTTAGCATACGGTGAGATCTGCCCAGCTGATTCTGTCGCAAGTACGTAACTCTTGCATTGCTTTTGTATTCACCGTCCTTTGGCTTTCATTAGTTTTTGCCGCTATGTTTCTCATATCTAGCTTAAAGAGATTTGTCATCACGCTTGCAAGTTTCTTGAGGTTGTAACTCAGCTTGGGAATTATTGAACGGTCTTGATATTTAACTATTGTCACCACTGCGGTTACATCACCTGAATGCTAAACTGCCAGAAGTAGAATCTCCACGTATTGATCGTACCTTTTGTTTGAACCCTCAGATCTATTATCATTAATCTCTTTTGTACAGTACTGCTTTTTATCTAGGTATCCAGCGTTCCTGTCACAAGAGGGCGAGTCGTTATTTACGCGGCGGTGGTTTTGGCATCAGGTTAACCTCATCACAGGCAATAGAATTTTTTCGTGCCTATTGCAGAAATCTGTGGCAGCATGTTCAGTGTAAATATCAAAATGGTTCTAACCATGCAATGGAAGGCCAACTAGCTCGTATAGGTGAACGGATTCTAACTATGGTAAGGTTACGTGTGAATGCTCATTTTTGGCTTTGCATTACTTCATTTCAACTCTAGTGTCTGACTAATGGAGTCGTATATCACTTGTTAATACCGTCAAACAATGGGATCTTTTATCATTGCTGAGAAGTGCATCCGATCTTTTTATTAGCACCAAGCAGAATTTCGTCTGAAAGTCTGCAAAAAAAAAGGATTTTGTGCATAAACTAAGCTTTCATTAAGTACTTTGCTTTTTGAATTTTCTGTTTGACTTCAGACTGTTCGTGGTATGTTCTACGTACTACGGAAGTCTCCTCCAGCACCAAATTGTAACACCGAAGGTGAAGGTATGGGACTAGATATCTCACAGAGCCCCGATAAATTGTCCCCTGTAATGAGTAAAAGGGAACCTTCTTGCTCAGAAGATGGCGAAGGAGACGTGAGTAGAGGATTCCAGGAGGCGGATGTTGGGCAAGGGGATAAGTCGACCTACATTTCTGACGATCCAGAGTTAAGTACTAGAGTAAGTCATTGGGGGTTGGAAAGCTGGACATCATTTGGCATTCACACATTAGTGCCTTCATTGATATGTATTGAATCATACTTCGGCTAATCAGTTTTTGAATAATGATATCTTGTTAATGCTTCAGCACGTTGGTTCTTCAATTTAACATGCTAATGTCATTCCTCTAATAGAATGTCGAACCAATTGGCAATGTTCTAAATGATGTTTGCAACATTGAGGAGGTAGAATTGGCGGAAAAAATGATGAATGCTCGTCGAGATTGCATCGGAGGCGATGGACTAAATGGTGCCTCGGGTGATCCCTGGAGCAAGTATATAAAAATGGATACCGATATTGTCATAGTATGTTCTACGAGCACCTTTCTTTCCTACTGGATCTGAACTCAGCTCAGAATCTGTCGAATGGATTCCTCTATTTTTAGTTTCAAGATTCGAATAAACCGGGTTATTATAGTTCTACTGAGTTGAACCTCTTGAAGTCGGAGGACTTGTCATTTTCATTCACCGTTCGCCCATCTTACGGCGCGGCTTCATACTCCCCTATACTTGGTTCCGATGCTTCTGACCAACCTTCTTCTATGATTGCACACCCATGTAGGCCTCCCCCAGTTTGCACTCTATGTGGCGCCTCAGGGCACTGTAACAGCTCCTGTGCGGCCGAGCCTCATGACTCAGTAAGTATGTCTCTCTGGAAAAAGTTGGAGAGTAAAGTACCTCGAATATCAAATCAAACGCATCTCCATGATCTCTCCGATTGCCTCATTCAGCTATCTCGATTCCACTCTTCCCAAGAAATAATGAGTTTCCGTCAAGTGAGTATTCCTCTTGTCTCAGATGGGCACCTTTTTCTCAGTATCATCTGCCTGTGTAACATTCATAGCATTGAGTAGTGAACGTAAATTGTACATACATTGGTTCCTCGTTAAATTCACTTTTGAAACTGTCATTTCCCATGGTAGGTGGTCGTTACTAATTTGAATAAACTGTTTCGTGCCGTGTATCCCGACGTCTCATTGAAGTTGTTTGGTTCTTGTGCCAACGGGTTTGAGACATCAACTAGCGATATGGACATTTGCATTGTTTTCCCTCCAGACAGTCCTCAAGCCTCTTCATTGTTAGATGATGCAGAACGGCTGAAGGTGGGTGCTCACGGTGTTTTTTGTATGGTTATTTTTCTTTTTGCCTCCCTTAAAGATACGTTCAAATGTTAGAATTCTCATCTTATTTATCAAACCCAACTTTCGCTTGGTCTTCATTTTTTCCAGCTGCTCAAGACCTTCAGGCGATTGCTGGGTAAAGGTTCACGGAACTTAGGGATCTCAAACATCCGACCCGTTTACTTCGCCAAAGTCCCTATCATCAAATTTACCATCTCAGATTGTTTTGAAGTTGATCTGAGCTTTTCTAACTTCCTGGTGGGTTTGAATGAGTCTTGAACTCAAACCCATGGCTTCGATAACTTCTAGTACTTTAAGGCGTTGAACGTCTATTTTACCTTTTCAACAGGCGATCAACAACACGGAAATGCTTAATTTCTACAATCGTATCGATTCACGTCTTCGAGTGTTGAATATTGCATTAAAAATCGTTCTTAAGGTCGGTTTACTTTGGGTCATTTCCTTGTTTTTTCCCTCTTCTCTTTATCGGTTTAGTGGCATTCCTTTGCAGGCTTGCAAAGTTCCGAAGTCTGATGCTGGAGGAATTTCCTCGTATGCCTTTGCTATTATGCTCATCCATTACCTCCAACAAAAGGATTTTTTGCCCGTTTTGCAAGAGGCAAGTTCCCCTCTTCGTTCATGTATGCGTTCTTATATTCACTGAGTACTGTGACCCAAACAGCATACCACGTAATGCTATGTGCAAACACTTTTATCCATTGGTTTTAGATGTTTGAAATGAAGCTTTGTCTTGTTTATAATTGCTGCAATTTTTCGAGGGATGATGCTGTACTCCTACTCTAGAATACTCCTGGGCTCGTTTTCATCCTTCCTCTTCAAACAATTCGTTTAAAAAATGCATCGTTTTGATTTTTGGAAACCATAGACTGTTTTAGATGCTTTCAATAGGTTTTCGACCGCATCTTTCGGTTGCTCAATTTCTACTGGCCTTCCTCCTTTTGTTTTAGCTCTACGAAGGTAACGAAAAACCCGTAATCAGTGTCGGCAGATGGAACGTATGGTACCAAAGTGATATGGAAATGGTTGTAAGCATTACACTTTATGAGTTACACCATAATCGAATTTATGCTCTTAAACGGTTGGAATGTATGGCGGAATGCGGAGTCTAGCTCACTCGTCAGATATCCTCCCATATTGGCTTGCGGCATTGAGCCTTGTTCTATTCAATAACAGCAATTGACAATGACAATGACAACATTATTATGGTACAGAAAACACTATATTCATCAAGGTGTTCTTCATTACGATTGCCCAATTTTTTGAAGGCCAATCTTTATTCTCACACCAAGTATTGGTTAAAGCGACTCTTTTTTGCTTAATTGTTGCACACTCATTCTCTGTTTCATTCTCCTTTCCATGCGTTCATTGGTAGCACAAATAACTTCTTCATTCATCCACGCATTCATGCCATTCATCCCAATAATGTCATCTGTACAATCCCTTTAGTGATATCTTGCATCTGGGACGTTGATGCTACACATCACTGTTACCCATTTCAGCATAAACTCTGGAAGCCGCCTGAAGAGGATGTCTCCGTAGCCGACCTGTGGTTTGGCTTTCTTCGGTACTACTTGTTTGAGTTTGATAGGGAGCGTTATGTCGTCACTATTAAACAAAAAAGTCGGTTGGATCGCCTGGGGAAATTATGGGAGTCTCTCCTTGCTGTCGAGGGTAGGCCTGACTCATTTGTAACTGCTCTGGCTGGTATCTTGCTTAATGCATTGTTCTTCCTGACCCATTATTACGTATTTAATTGGCTGACCATACTCTTCCAATTATATGGGCCTTTTATTCCACTTTTTCTCTTCAATTCCAACATCAAGCGTGCAGTCAACACTTGTAGTGTCTCTAAATGTCCGATGTAGTTTAGCTATTTTTTTTCTCCTTCAGACCCCTTTAATCTGCATCATAATTTGACAAACTATGTTGGTCGGAAAGGTGAGTGCTTTGCGATAATTTTACTTCAGGCAACAATCTTCTAGTACTTATCCTCGTTCTTCATTTTTTAGTACTTAGCCATGTTTTGAATTCACTTTACAACACTCTTTTACACCACACTACGTTCGTCAGAGACCAATTGACACCCAATCAATGGAAGTTGTAAGTTTGCCATGCTTATGATGCACAACTGTGGATAAGAGAAAGTAGACAGGAAAAAATTTGATGATATAGATAATGGGCATAAGGGTTTTGGCGGAATTTCATGAGAATGTGTTAATCACTAAAACAAAACGTCCATCGTCAAGTAGTTTGTCATGCAATCACTGTTGACAAGCATGTGTAGGAATTCCATCTCAATAGTATATTTCTCTCAAATGCTCATTTTAGCTACCTCTTCTCTGAAGAGAAACTGAATCCTAATAATCAGCTTAAAGTGATTAAAAAGAGCGAGCGTAAGGATAGGCCTTCCAACGGTGTTCAGACGTCACAAGCGAATTTAACACCTGCTTTGCATTCTGCTGAAATCAATGGTGTCTTAACTCCTTCCAATGCGGTACTCAGTCGTCGCCCTCGTAAGTCTGAGCCATTCACTTTGGATAAAGGAAGCGATTGGGTGTTTTACGTTCTATAGTGATGAGTGCGTTACCTTCAATACTTGGCTCGCAGGAATTTCAATTTCTTTACTGTTGTTGGTTAGTTGTTGTTCATCGTGTAGAAGGATTAGTCATTTAAAATAAATTGTGTCCTTTAAAGTTCTGGACAAATGTGTTAACAGCATTAGCTAGTTTTAATGATTGGATTTATGTGAAAGACTTCAAGGTATTCACTGGCGATTAATCTACAGAAATTCATGATGCACAACATCAGCACAAGCAATAAACTCATCAGATTGTATGGTCCGGTACTTTTGAGTGCTGTTTACTATCTTAAAAATAATTAGGCTTTTGTTGCGTTCTGAATAACCTCAAAGGCACTATAAAGTATATGTATGTGAAAAAACCAGAAGATGAACGACGTACGGTGAGTTGGAGGAGACTTTAAAGGTTGGCATCGTGTCAGAATCGTAAGGAAATTATAGTTGTCCAATGGTAGAATTGCCTTTATTCTTTCGCTATGAATTCGGTCCCATTTGTACTGAATAAATGGGTTCTGTGGTGTTGGTAGGAGGGTAACATCCTGGATGTGCATGTGTTATGTTTCTAATACTCAAATGTCAATTATTTAGTCTTATTTTCCCATTTGTTTTCTGCTTTACTGGTGAGACTTGCTCAGTGTCTGTCACTTCGTTAACCATCCTCATGCATTGTGTCAAGGGATTGGCAATACTCGTTTCGATATTTTCCATACCTATTTTAAATTCTGTAAAACGCAAAGCCTAGTGTGTTGGCTGGGTTGTTGTGATCATACTTGTGAAGTTCATATTTATTCCTCGCCTTCCCGGAGGCGGACGTCTTCCTGCAAACGGTACCGGTGTCAATCGTGCTGCTGCGAACTTATCTGCTCCGTCGAATCGTGCCCGCACGTCCAATCATCAGCAACAGTACCGAAGATCTCAACATGTGGTCTCGGCACCGTTTCGAGGTGGTACTGTCGGCCACCGTGGTGCTGGCGCTGGAGTCTATTTTGCTAGAGGAGCCGAAAATCGTAGTGGGATACACCGATCTCGTGGCCGCGGTCAACGCAGAAATGCCTAACTTTTATTTCTATCTCTTTATCCACCTATCATTGTAGTTGTTACTCTTCTCGAAGTCGGTGGTGTGTGGGTGTACCTGCTGTACTCTTTTGCTATGGCATTCTTTCGCTCATTGCCACGGACTCATTTGACCATATTTCTCCATGTGTATGTATAAACATAGTTATTTTCAGAGATTTCTGATTTGTTTTCTAGGATGATCTAATATATATTGTAGTGGGTCTGTGAGTGCGCATTCTACGTGTTACAGAATAGTACATTCACAACGACAAGCGGATCGTTTTAAATTGTCTGTACTGTGTTATTCCATCACTGGTGTTTATAGCTATTTGTTTGAGCGAGCAAACTTCCAGGCTGTAATTTTTTCGTTGATGTTGCCTAAATCTGTTGAAAACAGGTGGATGCGCGGGTTTATCCGCCTTTTGATGCGTGTTGACCGCGTCAATTGCTGCTCTTTTGGTGGCTCGCAAGATGACGTCGTAGACAAATGGGTGCATCCCTTAGTTTGTGCTGACGTCTTATAGGAGACGAATAACGTTTGTAGTCTGTATAAGTGAATTGCCGGAATAGCATTTATACCCATTAGAAAGTGTGACGCCCCGGGTGCACTTGGATCGTTTTTTTTTCAAAATCTCGTCAGTTGTCTTATTGATTTTTAAGTAGAATCATGCTGTTTATGGTTGTGGCAGCAGTCTTTTTCCTGACCTTGCTGCAACCATCTCGGGCAGATGCAAATGTACAGTATTATGAGGCAGAGGAGAGGGCACTTATCGGGAGGGACTGGTCTGCGTGGTTTGTTCCACATGTGGGGGTCAGAGTCAGGTCTATCAAATGGGAATATCGCCAAAACACTATCGTAGACTGTCAGTACAAGGGTCCGGACAGTTTGCCAACAACAGAATACTTCTTCACCTGTTCGTCGGGCTGCAAGTACCAAGATTGTGGATCGGAAAATTCATTTGGTTTACAGGTCGACGGAAGCATCTTTTCTTTATACGCTTTCCATGTGACTAAAGACATGGCTGGGGATTACGCCCTGACTGTAAAGTTCTATGGCAGTGACAAGGTTTTTAAAAAAATAAGCACGCTTTCATTGGCAACTCCACCCCTTCTTCTGGAGTCAACATTAACATGCAACGTCCCTCAAATTGCAAAAGCACTTCAAAATTCTTTAGCAACGATTCTTGAAGGATCGAAGCTTGCTCAAGTATACGCTAACCTGGAACGCCAAGTTGAGGGCACGGAAATAAAAGGGTCCATAGAATTTAATCCAGGTATTCCAAGGGGCAATGCTGGAGTTTATCTAGTACGGCATCCCAGACACAGAAGTTATCCTAATTTTGTCCCTTGTGCCTCTCGTTGTAACTTAACTGTGATCAAATTTAGTTGTTTAACAAGCATAGAAGATGTCGGGTTGGCAATAATGGTTTTTAATACGTTAAATTCATCGCATACTACTGATCAAGCCGAAGAGCATCTCAAAGCTTGGATAATGAAGCGATTTGCGTCCTGGCTACTTAACGTATTTCCTACCAACTCTGGATCACTTCCCGGGGAATTCGGAACAGATTATCGAGTAACTCCCTTGAAGATAGGGTGGCCAGCAGTTGTCCATATTGGTCAAAAAATTCGCATATTTTGCCCAATGGATGTATCACTTTCGCCTGACGGAATTGAATGCACGAGAACAAAATCGCTCAATTCAACAATTGCAGAGCCATTGCCAGTTGGATTTTGGATTGAAGCAAAAAGTGGACAGTATTTCTTTAACTTAAGAAAAAATAAGGCAGAAATGACGGATAGTGGAATCTATGCATGCACAGTAAAGATCCGTGGAGTTAGCTTGCATGTTTGTACAGACAGACGACTTACAGTTATTCCTGATTCAATGAACGTTCAAATCTTTGTCTATAATAGATTAGTGCCATCCAAAGCAATAAAAGTGGGAGATGTTTACAATCAGTATACCAAAACCTTAGATCCCTACCTCATGACCAATCAGGTGAGCTACATTGTTTGTTGGACCAATACTAAAGCAGATCTTAATTTTTCATTGACTCTCACTCTTACTCGCGAAGTCCCAAAACCGAGATGGAATTTCCCTTTTAAACTTGTGAGAACTTTAAATTTACGAGAAGGCGTGCAGCGAGTACAAAAGTTCAAATTTTATCGAATCAGCGGATATGGTAGAGCAGAGTATGGAGGAAAGCTGAAAGCCACCTGTTCAGTAACATCTGAGACGGCAAAGAAAAATATTCCAGAGTGGATAAAGGATGAAAACGATCTAAAAGAAAATTTCGAGTTAGGTAACATTGCCTCAAGTGCTCGAGATATTTTCATTTTTCATGGTGTGGAAGGGAACCTCTCCTTTCATAGCAGTGTTCATCAATTGGAGGAGCATCCTGTTCCGTTGGGCACTAGCATTCGTTGTACAGGATCTAAGGGCTTTCCTCCGCCCATCTATCAGTGGACAAAAGTTGATTCCAGCCGATTACTGTCTCCGAGTTCTACCAACTACTTTTATCTCGCTGATGATCAAAACGTCTTTCTCGATGGCCCGGACACATTTCCGAAATCTGCATTTCAGGGTGACCGGCTAGAAGTTCCCACTGACTCCAGATATAGAGGAATGAGCTTCCTTTTTCAGTGCAGAGCTTTCAATGAGATAGTAGGGAAGAAGTATCACATTGACCGCCTCCTTTTTTTAACTATTTGCCTTTGTGAATACCGTTTCGTATCACTCGACTTATCTCTCATATATTCACCCCAAATGGTTGCCGGACATACACTGCTTGATCCTCAAAATCCTGAAAGCAGGCTGGATTTCTATGGTCAACGATACGTCCATTTATTGCAGCAGATCATTCTCGGACTTGCCCATGGGAGTAAGTATACGCAAATAAGCATGAACCCAACCTCTATACTAGACACGGTCTTGAAAAAGGCTTCGTTGTATGCTGGTTCAAAGCCATTAACTCATGGATTATCGCGCATTCAACTTGCTAAAGGGCTTATTTCAAAATCTATCAGGCCTCAATCAATCTACCATCCAAACAATGCCTCATGTCCCCGAAAAATTCCCGTCAACCTCACTGAAGGTTTCCTTTCTGTTGATAGGAATGTGGCTAATACAAGAGAGAATGTTTTACGTGTCAGCCGTCCGCATGTTGTTGTACTTCCTCGAGATCGGTGGGATGAAGGTGATGTGGCTGGATTTATGCAGCTCATGAAAAGGAAACATGTTCATGTCATTAGTGCTTACTTTGAAAATCCATCTAGCTGGGCTGAAGGCAGTCCCGACCGTACGGTTCAGCTTACTAGTGGTGATGTTTTTGGCAAAAAGTGTTTGGACCATTCCGCTAGGGATCTTGCTACCTTTATTGAGCGCATCCCTCTCTTTGATGCAATTTGCAACCTTTCACGACCAGCAGATGTATACACCGAAAGTCTTGCGGGATTTTGTTTCTTGTCACATCCGCGAGATCTTATGTTTGATGGTGAAAGTGTCATCTTCTTCGCGGTTATTCGGGTAAGCTCTTTCACTAAGGAACATCGGCAGTTGAGAGTGTGTTTTACAAATCAAACTGCAGTGGCCAACATAACAAACAATTTTAAAAATCAGAGGTACTTTGATAGCAAGTGCAAAAGTGTACTGGGAGATTCAGAATCCAGTAGACCTGAATCCATGTGTCTCAGTGTATCACAGAGCCTAAAACTGGAGTCGTCTCATGATGGTGATGTCATCCTTGCCTATGAACGGGGCGTTAACACAGTTTTGGTAAGTCTCATATTCACTTAGCGTTAAATTAAGGAACAGTTCGCTTAAAAGGATTTTCTTACGTGTTTGGAACGTTATTGATCGATCTATACGTTACTTGACAGGTTATAATGATGCTAATTTGGCGTGTCGACTCTAATGGCTTTCAATGAGTTTTGAATCAGTTTTACAACACATAAGATGTCAGCTGTTCATTTACTTATTTTTTGGTATCCACAACATTAGTTATCTTTTATGCAAAGGAGTATGCATCAAAATCTTCCCATTTTTAACTCCTCTTGCATTGCATCGTCTTCACAGCCATCAACATTTGTTTTACCACTTTCAGTCTCAGTCGAGCTCTGTAGCAATCGAAATCAGGCTCAACCGACGGGGTTTGAACGCACCATATCTTCTAGTAAAAGAGTTGCCTCAAAAGGCCAATGATTCTGGCGAATTTGAATGTGTCATTGAGATGACAATAATTAACTACCAAATTGATCTTGTTTACTGGTCGAACAGCAGTAGCTCCTACTTAGTGGTAGTTAGAACCAATTCGTCTCAACAGGGGTTCAGGTATCGTAACATTGGTCACAAAGTTTCGGCTCTCCTTATTTGGCCTGTATTCCCCGCAGAGGCAGAAAACTCAGACATACACTGCATTTTAAGCCATCCTAAGTTGCTTTCAAAACGAATAACTGCCCTACCTCCGCAGTCGAGCAACTCAGTTCGCATTTCCCTTACCTCTAAATGTCCGATGAGGCCCACAATAAGACGGGTGGTGTCCGCGCCCTTCACAGACGATTCCGACATTCCCCGTCTAGGTGCTCGCATGTCATTTTTCTGTGAGGCAGTGACAGGAGAGCAGCAAAGTTATCCCCTTCAAATGGCCTTTGCTGACTGGAGTGAAAGTTTTGTCGTCTGTTCTGGAACAGGAGAGGGCAAAATGAACACAACAGTACCTTGCCGATTCACCACTTGGGAAAGTGGAGGTTGTGGAACCTCGAGTAAAACCTCTTTAACAACTCATCAAAAAGCTGCCTTTACCAAATGTAGTCTTTCTTATGCTCCTAAAGAAAATGTCTACACTCGTGTTATCGAGTACACCATCCCCCTGATTACCATCAAGCAGTTTGATGCATTTGTATTTTGTGAAACCTTACCATCATGGGAGGTGGATGAAGAAAATCGGCTCCTCAGTGATCCAATCGACAATCTTTTTCCAGTTAAACCAACCGTTAAGAACATAGACATTGGCTACTACGAGTGGATATGTGACATTATTGCCTATCCACCACCGACGATGTTTGACTGGCGTATAAAGGAGGCACATCCATGGAATTTCCGCGTGGGGTTAAATCGAATGTCCTTTGCAAAATCTCCTATAAAATCCATTCGTGCCTCCATTCTCGCCAAATCAAGACCTGAATTCTTCCCAAAAAAATTTATTCCAAAGGACGAAATGTCACCTTATTACTTCGCATTGTCTCGACAAGCCCCTTCTTTCTGGCAAGTAGGGTCGTGGGGTGTGGCCAAGTTAGAGTGTGAAGTCTCCAATCATGAGGGCGATGTCGCGCTGACGGAGGCACATGTCAGTTATGCTCACGGCAAATCAAATGGACAATGGACTGTTTCAGGTTCGCTGTATCCAAGATTAGGAGTCGTTAACATAAGTGAACCGTGGGCTATCGAATGTCCGATTTCGGAAAGTGGAAATTTGGAAGAAACACTCAACTTGTTTTTACTCGGAAAGGCTCCATTATCAGTAGGGACTATAGAACTACCCCTGCTTCATGTGACTTTCCAGACGCAAGATGAGAGGAACAAAATCAACTACTTGGTTCGACAATTCAAACCCATTGGGTGGTGGAGCAGTGCTATTCTGACTGAATTCAAAGTAAAGATTGTTGAAGATAGCGAAGGCCACAAAGCTGTGCGTATCCAAATTGCACGTGCCTCTGTGAGTCTTGCCATTTACGTTGATATGGGGGGAAAACACATTTACTAAGCCTTTGTACCTTAATACTATTACAGCATTCGTTATTGCAAAGGTAATAAAAGAATAAAGGCAGAAAGTAGTTGAGAGCTTTGAAGACACCGAGATAATTACGAGGCCAAGTCCAGTATAGTAGAAGACAGAAGACGTTTTAGCCTTTAATTTTTTCTCAAATTGCATTACAATAGAATATTTAGTCTCCGTTGGTACTAAATGCCCTTCTAAATAGTAACAGAATAAAAGTGATCACTTAAGACTTCTTAGAATGCGCAGCGTTTTTATGCATGAAAAAGGGTCTGGTACCAACCTATGGTTCAACTTATGAAAGATTACAATTGTGAGCTGCTCCAATGTGGGGACAAGAAAACTTGTTGCGATTTTCATGGAAATGAATGTTAGGTATCCTCCTGGCTGGTGTAGCTGATGACATCGACGATTTGAGTTTTGACTAAATCATTTGCAAATCCAAGTTATTGAACCACAACCTCCAGGAGGAATTCGAAATCATTCAGTTTTTAAGTGACTATCAAAGTTCTCTGCTTATCTGATTAGCAGACTTCGGACGTAGGCTGCTACGTTTGTCGAATCTACCTGTTCGGAGGCTATAAAGACACAGACGTTCAGCCAGAACTCATCGTAATTCCAAAACAGGAGTCTCCCATCTTTGCTCATAAATTGGCTTCAAATGCTTGGACGCTAGCAGATGGGTTCTCCAAGCCGCTGATACTCTTCGAAGGCGACGAATTGAAGACAAGGTGCCTCACATGGTCCATCAGACATCCATCATCTTCTTTTTCGAATGTCACGCCATCTATCCTTGTGTTTGCCCTCCAAAAGACTCAACCAACTCATGTCTCCAAGAAAAATTCACTCATCAGTCAGGTAAAACTTTTTGGGTATTACAATTATTTCCTTCTGGAACATTCTTGGAATGTGAACCCATATCGTGATGCGATGAAGTATATTGGATGCTACTGGCGATTGCAAACATCAGAAGAGAGGAATTTGGAAAGGAAATTTGGGCCGCTTATCGTATGTAGACTAAGTAGGAGATTGAAGGTTTTTCCAGAGGTAACCAAGCCCCTTGAAAGGAATGCGATTCTCAATTGTTATATGGATGACTCAGACTTCGAGAACTCCACGATCTACTGGGTTTACAAGCTTGGCCCTCTTCCGAGACCGAAGGAGGTCAACGAGACTGAAGTGTTTAACCAAAAAGTGCTTTCATCAGAGCTAAATCTATCAGCTCTGCCAGGACCCGGCTTTTACGTCTACACTTGCCGTGCAATTTACAACTGTGGTGGAAAAAATATGACCTCTAAAAAGGATGTTCAATTTATGGTTTCAGCAGACAAAAATTCTACCTTGTTTACTACCGTCAGAATCTCACCACAGATAGTTTTGATCCCAGAACAAATTAATGTGGTGTGTCCGAGTTTTCTGGCCGAAAACAGTGGTTTAATTGCCAAAAGTTTACAATGGTTCCGTCTCTACCGTCAAGTAAACACGATCTCGCCTGAAAGTGATCCTTCTGCACATCAGCTGTCATACCATAACCTTGTCAGCGGGACGGTGACTACGAACCACTCCAATTTCATTGCTTACCAACATCAAGAAGGAAGAGAATTAGTCTTTACAATCAATATAAAACCAAGTTCTTTTAATGACTTTGGTTACTACGGCTGTGCGTTTGGTGCGACAAAAAGAGTTGAAGACTCGAATGACTTAGTGCTGAGCCAAGTATCAGCACAGCCGGTGTGCCTTATTCGTAATCCCACAGATACGAAGATACGACTCTCTCCTTTACACACCGAAACCTGTTATCACGTTGGGGACTTCTTGTCTGTTCAATGTGAGGCCGTGGCATATCAGGTGTTCTGTGTGGAGGATGATAAACCTTTGGGGGTTGGACTTTTGTCCACTCTTGCCACACTAAATATCTCAACTGTTGATAATGCCACAACCAAAGCATTACATATGGCTTCATCCATAATTACAGGTGCTAATCCTCCTAAAAAGCTAATTTACTTTTCACCAGTCCTTCTAAATATATCTTATATTCACAACGACGCCGTATTGACTTGTGAGATTACACCAAAAATAAATAGTAATTTGTACAACTTCTCTACCGATTGGGTTAAACTCCAAAGCCAACTCATAAGACGTGCCGCTGCCAAAATCTGTGTGTCCTTTCCCCCCACTAACGTTATCATAAATCCACCGCCACCGGACCAAGTGAGTGAGAAAGATGTTGCCTTTGTGCTAAAATCGGGTGACTGGGTGACGTGTTTGGCAAGCGGCAATCCCGCGCCTTTGGTGACCCTCGATGCTTACCCTCTGCGTGAGGGGACCATATCCAAGGTGATGCGATTGGGTCTTTCCGGCATTGGACTTTGGCGTGACCCAAAGCGATCACAGCCGAATTGGCCCACCACGGTAATGCAAAACGACACTGGCTCCATGATGCTTGTGAAGAAGGAGGTCGGTGATCTCGGGGGTCTAGCCTACGTGGGCGTTTGTCGTGCCTCTAATGAAATCCGTGGCAGTGAGAAAACAGCCTACAAGGTGAATTGAATCCCCTGAGTTATGCCGTGGGAGCGAGTTAGTCATGCGGACCAGTTTTGATCCAACTACATTAAATTTAAAAGCTATACAGAGGAAATGAGTTTTGAACTTCAAATAATATTCAATTAGTTGTGGTACTTAATCAAGTAGGCAGGCAATAAGAAGGACAGATAAAGTTTGAAAGCTTAAAATCTATTACCTGGCCCAAAAGTCACACAAGCATTTCGATGTTCGCTTTTTTCATTGATTTAAATTAAAAATATTTCCTCTTTGCAGCTGTTCGTCTTCCGAGTTGAAGACACCACCACAAACGTAACTAACGGAAACATTTTTTACCATTTCATGGTGATCGGTTTCTTCACTGCCATGGCAGGTTTCATTTTTGCAACCTTCATCCGCGAAATTGCGATCCTCGGACGACGCAGCCATCATACCATCCAACCAAAGTGAAGACATTTAACGGGAAAGGGACCACTACCAAGCTTTAAGAAGCAAGACACTGATGACGCTTTATTTGATGATCTAACACCTCTTGGGAATCAAAAGTAAAACGAATGTGGTGCCACTAGCCTATTTTTACTCAAAATAAGGCCCTTAACAAAAACGTACAAACGGTGTTGTTACTTGGCTCAGAATAAGTGACAGCAGGATGTACCAATCATTGGGTGCAAAGGTACTGCACGCACCCATCCAATAGATTGGTGCATAGCGTGGCACACATGTGCGTCTATGACATACAAGACGCCGGCATTACTCACGCATAGTAACACTGAGATACCATGCTGAAGCCGCTTTATCAATTCAGAACCAACTGTTGCGAAAACGATGGGACATGGCAGTATGCTCTGCGATCAAGGACTTTTCACTGCCGATTCTGTGGTTCAGCGGCGAAATTTGCATCACTGCCCTGTGAAGTTCTCCCACCAGTAAGAGACGCGCGCACTCCCTTAACGCCCGGAGCCTGTCCTGTGCGTGTCGCCTTCATACCTTCCGACCAGAGCAAGGGATTTCTCAACTTCGCTATTGGGGACGAATTGCACTGTGGCGTCATCGATACTAAAGGCTGCGTATGGAGCTACTCTCCACAAGAAAGGACATTTCGTCATGAACGTTCAAATGTGTGGAAACAGTCCATTGTTTGCGAAGTTCTGGAAGCAGGTCCAGTAGACGAAATCCTGTGGGACCAAATAATAGAGGAAGGAACACAGACTCCAGTAAAGGGCTCGGTAGTAGATTGTCTCGACTATGCCGTTAGCGTAATAAATCAATTGGCTGGAAGGAATGAATTTACACGAGAGAGATTGAGTGAAAACATGGGCCACCATTTATATCATGTGATGCAATTTGCAGAGGCACAAAGACGAGCAATGCAATGATAAATGTTTTCATTAAATTCTAGTAAGTATGAAATCCTTTATTTTGTGCATAAGCAAAACGGGAAAATACCGATTCGGTGCAAAATAGGAGGTGGAGTGGTGTTCAGACTTAACCAAATTAGTTAAATCACTTTTGACAACTATGAATTTCGTCGACGTTATAACATGTCAACACTAGGAGTGCTCCCACTGACACCAACCCATTTTCGAATACGAGTGATAGATCTGATGACAATAACATCTCTCCAACAAAAAAGGAAACGAACATTATGGTTTACTCAGGTTTATTTATCCAGCGACATACAACTGTGAGTTGGACATGAATGTAGTTGAATCCTTCTGAAACAACCGCCCTCGTTGTCGCACCGTAGCATTTAAGGCAAAGGACTGAAGGAGAAACGCTAGGATTTTCATAGTGAGAAGAGAAGAAACGCGTCATGAATGTTCGGTAGCAAATGTTATTTAGCTAAGAAACAATGCGACCATGTCTGCTAAGTTGACAGTATCATAGGTATATATAACAGAAGGGAGAGGGTGGATGAACCTCACATGAATAGGCGGCATAAAGAGTGAGAAAGGAAGAAGGAATCAGAGAAGATTTGGGGAAGGAGCAAATGGTGATCACATAACTCCTTCAAACTTAGCTATGACTAGCATGGTGGCAACACCAATGATAAGTCCAACATTTTGCCAAAAGAACAAGACACTGGGCGTGTGACAGTGAAGGTGACCGCTCATGCGAGTAGTTGCCAATTCCGGCATCTGAAATAGTAAAAAAAACCACTATTTATAAATGTTTGCACTTCTATGTAGGGTAAGTGTTTCACCATTTTAATTCACTGAAATGCGTCAAAAAGTAGGTGATGCTGCCGGAAATGCAAGCCTCTTCAGCCCAAAATGATTAACTAGCCTTTCTGGGACTTCATCAAGAGCAATAGTAGCACTGCATCGTCTTCATTAGAGTGTGATCTTGATCTAATGAAGTTGTACTAGAACGAAATCAGTAGGCAAAAACCATGGGTGAATTTGGTTCAGAAGGCATTAGACGCATTGGAACAAGACATCTACGAAAAAATGCATCACCATAGTAAACTTTCAAGCCAAACACCAAGTTTCTAGGCAGCTAAATTCTTAAGGGAAAAGTTACCCAAGAAATAGGAGGTATGAGACAACATAGAGAAACATTTTTAGGCATGGTAGAGACGGAAGCGGAGACTCACCATGTCGACAAGTGCTAGGTAGACAAACATGCCACCAGTGATTAGAAAAAGCCAGCGATTCACTGAGGGCATGGAGCCAAGGAGGACACCAAGCACCATGCCAGCGGCGCAGAAGATGCTCGAGAGAGTGCTGTAGAACAAGGCTGCTTTCACCGACATGCCTGCGTGCAGGAGAATCGCAAAGTCCCCTAAAGACAATAGTTATTAAAAAGCTAGATCATTGTCTGACGTGCCTTCACATCATTGAAAGAGTAATGAATAGAAATCTAGACAACTATTTAGTCATCTAACTTAGAAATTGTCGGAAATATAATGGCGAGGAGTCTGTGGTCGCAATAATGGCTTCCATCTCCACTATAGGTTGCGCATTACTGCTCATGCGGTGTCGCAATGAACCCGAGCCTATGGACCAGTAGGTTCGATAGCCCATTTCCGGTAATTCGTCTGCATCAGAGTGCATTTTTATCGGGGAAATAACTTGCGATAACTAAAGAATCTTTATTTCAAAGGATTAGATAAACATAAACGCACTACAAGGCTACTTTCACGTAAAGTGCACCAAAAAATTATAAAATAGCTCATTTGTTGATAAATGGTGGTGAAATAGACACGCCAACTTAAGAGAACACATCAGTTGCGGGAAAAGTTCTAAGCACAACGTCAAAAGTCGTTAACCCCATTAAATTAAAATGTACTTATGCTAGTATCCTGACGCTGTAATTATCATTTCTAGGATGATTTCTATACGGCACAGCATGAAACCTTTGTGTTACCCAAATTCAACCGCGGTCATCGGAGGATCAAAAAAGTAACGCAACGTCACATTCGATGAACACAAAACACTATCGAATTCACAATAAAGCAAAAAAGTCAATCCGAATTTTTCGCTCCAGGCCAGCGACCTACAAGCCCCACGTGACAATACCTGTGTCTGACAGTTTGCTAAAAGTAAAAGTTGCCTTGATGAGGACTATAACATTTGCTTTCCTAGCGTTGCCTTAACTCCAATAACGCTCACTCAATATTTAGAGAGACCGAGCGACGTTGGTGCTACTTTTCACAACAGACTCACTCTAATAATGAAGGAAGCGTTTTAGTAAAGTATTTTATTGCTCCAGAAAAGCACTATCTTTTATGGAGCGTTTTTTTCGCAGAAGGAGATCTCGAACCATCCTCACTGTTTATTCAAGAAGATGATTTTCCATAAAACCCTTGTTGTATCCCTGGAAATAACTATGGACCTTCGGTTCAAATGGCGTTGTGAGAGAAAAGAGGTAAAAGAAGAAGAGGAGCAGAGAAAACTAACCGAGCTCGTGAGGTAGTTCGTGGCAGAGGACGGCCAGCGAAGTAGAAAGACCGCCTTGGAGGCTCTCCTCAAAGGAGGCGCCGATGGCAATGCCGTCGCATAGCTTGTGTAGTCCATCACCGACGAGGAGAGTCCACGCGATGGCCTTCACCGAGCTCAGATCATGGCTGTGGCCGTGGTGGTGCCCATGAGGCTTCCTGTAATGGTGCCCGTGCCCATGAGGATGATGGTGGTGATGATGATGGCCGTGCTCATGATGCGCGTGACCATCCTCATGACAGCTCATGTCTAGCGACTGTGTCTACAATAAACCCACATCAGATCCATTTACAGATTTGCGGAACTTAAAATTATAGACTCCGATTACAAAATCCGTATGACTCCTTGGATCATAAATATTAATGTGCGTATTCGCTGACGTTCAAGTGAAGTTGAATAAGTTGGGAATTTAGAAATCAACAACCCCATTGCTTTGACATGGACCTAAACAAACAAGGGTAAAATAAACTATCAAACTGCCTCGAAGGCCAAAGATCGACTGTCTGAATGGATCAGCTGGTAGACAGCGATTAAAAGATTCATCTGGTATAAAAAATAGCAATGATGTCAAAATCAAGGTCAGAAAAATGTCTCCCAAAGCATTTGAGAAATATTTTACCCTTTCTAAACGAGGTTGAGTGAAAAGGCTCAATATCACGAACCTGCTACTCGAGCCATTTAGGCCGAGAGACATTACCGTCAAAATCGAGATTTAAGCTGATAATGACGGTCTTACACATCCCGACGTAATCATGGAGTTATAAAACGACAAAAGCGGCATGGTGCGGAATGATATTTTAGACGCAAAATATGGGCCAATAAATGTTCGCATTTTGAACCCATTCTCACTGATGAGTACAAAAGTGACGAAAGTGGCGGAGCAGACCATGACCCATGTTCAAGCGCGTTTCTGATGCTTTCTACAGAAGGTGATAACGCGTTCACACACAAACGCAGACGAACGAAGTTAATCGTGCCACATGATCGGAGTTGACGGCCAAGCCATGCTTGCTGGCACACAAAATGAGTTGAGGTTATGGACGTAAATGCGGTGACACTGGAGATAGTGCCGGATTTGCAAGCGAACAAAATAGTTTATGGGCAGACGCCTAGTAGAGAAAAAAACCCAGAATTCAGATCTAAACATACAGTAAAACTAGGTAGTATTAAGCAAAATCTAGAATCACAAAAAGTATCATAAAATCCGCAAAAAAACTGGTACACATTATGTAATCATGCGGCAGCCCGTGTGCTGCATCGTTAGGTTTCCTTTTGCGCATTGAAAGTCTGACGCAGATGGACCAAAATGCTTGTGCGAAATTTGCATCAAAGCATCATCCTCCACCGCAATATGGCCAAGCAAACAAACGAGATCGAGAAAATTGTCAGACATTGAAACAAGGCAAAAAGAAATGGGTATACAGAAAGATAGTAGCGCAGACTAACCTTCCCCAAATCATCATCACTGTCAGTTTTGGTTTGTTTCGTCAAGGGATCACCTGAACCCTCGCCAAGAGCCAAGGCAACAGCAGTATTATTGACACCCATATTGGGTTGATGCGCCTGTTGAGAAAGCAGTAGTTCTGTTCTGCTGATCTCCGCAAGCCCTTGTAAACCGTTGGCAATAGTACCTTTTTCGTCTGAGGGAAATTATCAATAGCATTATCAGAAGGGGGAACAAGCCAATGAATTGCTTCAGGAGCTTCGAAAGAAATTTATGTTATTAAGTCTGTATCAGGCGGGGTGCATGCATGATTCAAACAGCATAAAATCACTCCTGCTCGATAATTAAGTCATAATGGACAGGGGCCAACGGAGACCATCCCACCGCGAACAGTGAGCAACAAAGGTAAATCAAACTTAGCAATATTATGGGTAGGAATGGCAACGAGTTCAGCAATGAGAAAAACTAGCACACATCAGTGATCGGTGTAATAGCTGTCAGCTCAGGAGAAAAACATGCCTACAGTATCTTTCGAGTTTGGATCGACTTGACAAAACTCCAGATAAAATGACTACGTATCACAGAGGAGCAAACGTGTCCAAAATAACGTCCTATGTTATTCATAGGTTAGCAGCCGCCAAGCACTTACCGACGAGAAATTCGGAACATCGGACGTCATGGAGAGGCCTAGAAGATGGGTGGTTGCAAAGGTGTCTGGAAGCAGATGTTTCAGTCTACAGAAGATTGTGCAATAAGTAAGGTACTACCGGCCCATTATTTGCGCAAGTAAAAAACCGTAATGTATCAGCGGTCCACAATTGAGGCCAAAGGCACACTGCCGAAACCGGAGTTCGGCGCAGTTCTTGCACTGGACACTGGTTGAGAAATGAGATCATAATTTAAACAATAACTTGGTGCACAAAGAACACATTCGGAATGTTGAAATAAAAAAGAGAACAAGGATATGGGAGACATTGTATCGATGTAGGTATCAAGAAAAAGCTAAACAAAGACACCGAACAGATTTACTACTATGGCATTTTCTAAAACGCATAAATATCAGGATTTATCGGAGCAAAATGAGCGTAGCAGGAAGTTGAGTAACTTTACTCCTGCGGATCCTATTTAGGGTGTAAAAGCTCTTGAAATTAATCACACAGGACTGAGAAAAATTCTACAGTAACTCCATAATTTAACTCCAACCAATAAGTCAAGCTGAAATGAGGAGAAAACGCCTTGACCGTGTCGCAATGCTCCACTTACCATACCACAAGAGGCATCAATGTCACCGACGATATTAGCACGAGGAGCTTGACTCGAAGGGCACTGATTCAAATTAACAAAAAGCTGAGTGCTTGGGGTGTGTGGGGTGGGTGGTGTACTGCCGGATGATTGGTTTGTCAAGGAAGCGCCACCGTTGACTACTGGACCGGACATCTCTTCAGGTGCCGTAGGAGGTTTTGAGGCTACTTTCTTCAAAAAAAACGATAAGAAAAACGATTCCAGGAATTTTCAAATGAGCAAAAGAGTGCGCGATAGCTGGCACTGGAGCCGATAATAAAAAATGAAGCAAAATAAGACTCCTAAAATTTTACGTTAGATCTTCGCGCAAACACATAAAGGAATGAAAAAATACGCTACGTCTCAAACGAAAATCCTATAACATCCGCTACAAATCCATGCATCTGTACTGATTCATCGAAAAAATCAGTCTGGTTTAGTCTTTAAACATACTATCGTATGCCATTCATGCTATCTATAGAACTACTATTCATGCAAGAGACTTCTAAGGAGACGTACCTGCTTGCGTTTCAGTTTACGCGTAAAAGCGCTGTTCTGATAAATAATTGTAAGGCGCTCCGTTAAAAAGAAGGCGTAGATTCCCAAAATGACAATCATTGATTTCCATACAAGGGCATCATGCTGATTATCGTCCCCATCATGGGTACCGTGTGAATGGCCATGGCTCTCTGTTCCGTCCGACAAAAGAGCCTAATTGAATGCATTGACAAAGATACAACTTAAAGCCTAATACAAGATAGTTTAAGCCAAAAAGGCAATACCAGGCCATTGTTGTAGACTGCGCTACGAATCAAACTGATCGACAAATGAGGCCGAGAAATACAAAAACGTTGCTAGGTTTAGCGCAAGTGGCTAATAAGTGGGACAAGTAATCAATTAAAACTCTAAAACGAGGATCTTCGGTAAGGTATAAGAATGTAAAAAATACACAAAATTTGTTCCCAATATAGCTAACATTCATTTAATTGGGTACCAAGCAAACAACTAAATAGCGAGACAACGAAGAGCTTACATGAGGGATCAAATGCAAAAACGCATCTCCAATCAGAGAACCGACAGATAATGCGATAAGAAACTGACTAGCAACATTGAATATTTTCCTCGACATCAACGGGATAAGTACGACGACAACCAGACCAGACATATTTATCACGACAACAGCACCGATACTGGCACCCCAAACTGTAACAATAAAACTACATTTAAAACACGAACGTCAAAAGATGACGTATATGCAGAATTAAAGAAATTGCGCTGTTTGATGGTCAATTAAAGGTCTATGAATTAGCGAATACCTTCAAGTTACCAGAATACCTAAAGACCTTATGGTATCAGGAACCAAAAAAATCAATTGTGGAACGTAAAGTTTGCGTTTGCGACATCACCCACCCTTCCAATCCTGGCCAGGTACCAAATCATCATGACGATCGTGATCATGGTGGTCATCCAATACCAATGAACAGTTGTTCTCAACAAGATCGTAAATAAGTACCGGCAAAATCTCCTTAAATGTACCCTCATTAAGGGTTCCATTTAGCATATCTTTGACTGCGAAGCACTGTGAAGAAAAAAATGTAATATTGAAGCACAAGAGTAAAGGATGACAAAATGAGAGACCAAATCACCTGTTTCTCCGGATGCCTCATATTTCGAATAAGCTTATCTAGGCCATGGGCACAAATACTCCCGTTTCTTTCATACTTGGAAAAGAGTTTTTGCAACAGAACACCAGGATCCATCAATAAGTTCTGGTTGTCAAAGGAATCATGGGATTTCGAGGAGCACACCATAAGAAGCACCACCAAAGAGAATATGCTACCAAAATTCAAAATATTAGAGAAATTCGCAAACATATTTCCCGATTATTTGACAATGAGAAAAAAACTGACGAAACGGAGGGCACGTTTGCACGAGCCATATATTGCCTCAAAGTGAACCAATCGACATCAAGGACCAATTGGGGTTTTCGTTTTGATTATTTTAACGCATCTTAACAAAAATGTAAAGTTAACCGGGGCTGCGCACAAGCCTCGACAGGTTTCACCATAGCAGATTAAGTAAAATATTTAGCTACTCCTAAATAAAGCTAATTATGTCGAAATGCAGTCGAACATTTATGGCCTTAGATGAATAGCTTCATCAACCAACCCTCCGCAGACGATGCTTATCACGACCGCCAACCACCGTGACCATCCCAGCGGAGATCCTCTGTCCCACCACCAAATAAATGACTAGCAATCCCCAACGAATCGGAGTCACTCCTCCTGCCTCGGTCTCATGATACCGGTCAAACCTGCGCCTGGTGAGCGCATCTAATGCAGTCGGAGGCACGGTAAGACCACAGAGGAGAATCTGTGCACTCGCAACCCCGCTACCCACCAGTGGCGACCAACTGACGCCGAGGAACCCGAAGACCGCCCGCACGAATCCAGAACCCGATGTAGCTACGGTACCCCCCACCCAGATCCTAGACCGCCATCTTTGGTAATGCGAAGAAGAACAGTACAAGCACTACTGGAGAGGATACAATAATGCAGAAGGTACAAAATTTAAATGCGCCAGCCAATCATATCTGAAGCCGCCGATCTCAAACACCGATTCTAGCGTTAACGTACCCTATAAGCGAAGAATGATCATGAAATGAATGTTTTAGAGTAAAACTACTAAAACCTAAATCATAAAATCTCAAACCAACATAAAAAAATCACTCAAATTTTCCCATAGGACTTGCATTACTGACGTTGAGATGAATAGAATCAGTTTACATTGACCTAGTTCATTCAGCGTATATAGATAACTTGTGAAATGTAAAATAGACAGTAAACGCTCACAAGGTGGTGTTTCCCGAATTCGACATCAGCTTCAGTTCCGGAGGATCAATACCGAAGCAAAATCGGTGTTTAGGATCCCTATAGGCGTTCGTATTGACAACTGACTAAATCATCAATAATGTGCCACCAATTATTTCGTGAAAAAAAATGTGGAAAAAATAAGCGAGATTTTAAGGAACACCTGGTTCGGAAATGGGATAGAACGGACAGTAATCCATACAACATGGATTCCGCCAAGTCGCAGCACGAAAAGTGTGGTGCAGAAGGGAAAGTACATGGCTGATAAAATTTACCTCAGATGAAGTTCGACAACGGGCTGAACAGAACTCAAACACAGATGTCGCAGATAAAACGTCCAGCTGGGCTTTGAGTTTGGCTAATTCCAATGCTCTCTTCCAAAGTTCAAGCTTAAGAAAAAGTACATATCTAAACTTAGGGATAAAAAAACGTGGGAATACATTTAGTTTTAGTGAATATGCATATTCTATGGTTAGATGCTCAAAGGTTCCAGCCTTCGTACAATGGGGCGCATTGGGCTAAATCGCCTCGGTTGTAATTTTGAGTAAAATAGTATGAAATCGTTTCAAGTATGAGCGATGAAGCACAATTTCGACACTATATGAGTACACATACATTAACGGGGTCGAGACAGCAAGAGACACAATACTCATACGTTGAACAGCAACGAAGAGTCGAACATTTAGAACAAAGGAAGCGACTTGACGTCCTTTTTAACTGGTCACAACAGCCGTTACGGAGCAAATTACTTCTCGTACACACAAAGCCGAGTTCATCTGTCACTCTGAAAATACCTTGAACGGTGTGATGACAGTATTCCTTCGATAGTTGAATCAGAGATTGATTCACTACAAGAAATGACATATTTTACAAACGGTATTTACCGGACGTACAACAAAAAACAAT